>JAJTUV010002975.1:0-89371 GCA_021653895.1 Mastomys natalensis
CCCACTCACTCACTCCTGTCTCACTGCTCTAGCATCCCTCTACTCTGGGGCATCAAGCCTCACAGGACTGATGGCCTCCTCTCCCACTGATGCCAGGTAAGGCCATCCTCTGCTACTTATGTAGCTGAAGCTATGGATCCCTCCATGTATTCTCTTCAGTTGGTTGTTTAGTCTCTGCGAGCTCTGGGTGATTCCGTTAGTTGATATTGTTCTTCCTATGGTATTCCAATTCCCTGTGAGTCCTTCAGTTGTTCCCTTAGCTCTTTCATTGGTGTTCCTTGACTCTGATTATTGGCTGTGAGTGTCTGCAGCTGTATTATTCAGGTGCTGGAAGAATCTCTTAGAGGACAGCTATATCAAGCTCCTTGTCAGCAAATAATTCTTGGCCTCAGCAATAGTGTCAGGGTTTGGTGTCTGCAGATGGGATGGATCTCAAGGTGGGGCAGTCTCTGGATGGCCTTTCCTTCAGTCTCCGTTCTATTTTTGTCCCTGTCTTTCCTTTGGACAGGATCAAATCTGGGTTAAAATTTTGAGTTGGGTGAGTGGCCCCATCCTCAACTGGGGGACATACCTATCTACTAAAACCAGACTGTACAACTTCAATATAAGCCATGATAACTCTAAATGCATGGGAGCTCATGACCAGCAGGGGGAGCAATGAGGCCAGAAATCCACATAGAGAGAAGAGGAGGGTTTAGAGGGGACTCTGTGTCCTCTGTGGTTTCCTTTCTTAACTGGAATAACTGATCTGTCCAGCTGTGATCGACATGTGATGTCTCTATGCTCAAACCCCATAAATAGTCTTTCTTAAACACTTCACAGACTTATGTTTACCTTTTTAAAGTTGGTTTTTTTTTTTAATTTTTGAAAAGATTCATACAATGTATTCTAATAACTCATTCGCTCATCCTCAACTTATTACACATCCTTCCTACCTAACAAATCCCCAACTACACACCATTTTTTTCTTTAAAAAAGTAAGAAAAATAAAAAGGCATTAAAAGCAAACAAACATTAAACAAAAGTATCTAAAAACAACACACACACACATACACACACACACACACACACCCAGAGTCATACTCTCACAAACACACAAATGGAAACCAGGAAGACTAAAAATCTGTAACCATTATATATAGGCAAAACATGTGGCAAACAGACTCGAAGAAGGTGATATTAGAAGACTATACCTGCAAAAATCGCATGAGTTCATTTCCTTGTTGGGTAACAACTGCTAACCATCTCTTCCATGATGAGTTTGCTTAGCATCCCCTACGACCTCCATTGTAGAAAACTAATCTTCCTTTGTATGTGAGTGTCAGTTGCAGAATTTCTTGGTTTGCAGTTATATCCCATGTCCATTTCCATCTCCCAACTTGGAGACTTTTTTTCTTTGTTACTTGGTTCAGGCTCTGTGCCAGCAGCCAAAGTCTCTGTAAGTTTTGCATCACTCCAAGTATATCTGGAAGACACTCACTCCTTGGAGTTATCCAACATCTCTGTCTCTTATAATGTTTTCAATCTTAAAACCTTTTCTCACTTTTTTAAATCTCTATTTTCCTATATCATGTTTGTAAATTCCTCATACTCTATTGTCCAAATTATAGTATCTCTGCTTCTACAATTCAATATACCAAACAAAATATTCAAAAGTTTGAACATATATGAGCAACAACATGAATTACTTGCTTTGTGGACATGCGTGATCCATTCAGTAGATTTTTCCAGTTCTATGCAGATACTTATATATTAATAATTCATGTTTACCACTTAGTACTATTTTATTTTCTATATGTTCCACTTTGTCCTATATTATTTATGCTTTGTTGGAAACCTGGGATGATTCATTTGTTTATATGCTGTGAATAGAGCATGAATAACATGGATTGAATAAACATGGGTGTGCAAGTGTCTCTGTAATAGAGTATAGAGTCATTTGAGTACATGTTTGGGAGGGTTATTTCACATCATAATTTCATCTATTATTTTTTGGTGAATTTTCATGAAAGTCTTCATCCCAGGTATGTGTGGTAAAAGCACATATTTAGAGATGATATAGATCCTAGATGTATTGTTAAGGATCATGTTGTCAAACTGTCTTGTAAATATTTATGTTTATAACAAGTAGACTGCGTGAGCCTTGATCACAGAGGCTCATATGTGCTGCGTGTAAAACTGATGCAGACATTCATGATTTTTCAGAGTGCTGAGAATGGTTGAGAGAATACTCAGCCACAGACGAATAATGATACAAACCTCTAACACAAAAAATCAAGGTCCATCATAAAACAGGGAAAAAGATACAGAAAATGAGTTCAAAGATATCACATTCTATCTCCAGAGAATTATCTGTTTTTATTGCACATATGAATTCTTAGTAGTTATAGATACGCAAATCTAAACATAAGATAAACAAATCAATCAAGTGAAAATTACCACATGAGAGACCTCTAAATGGCTGAGCAGGAAAAATGTCTACCCCAAATCTTAGCAATATCAGGTAAATCTCTTGGAATTGAATTATGTAAGTAGTCTGCTGAGGTTAATATATCCACGTTGATGCATATGTACCCTATTGTCACCAAAAAATAATATAACATATTTTAAAAAATACATTTATGGGGAGGAACACTTGAAGGCCCACACCAAAATGAAGGTCTTTTGGCATTTGATGACTGATAAGCAAAATATATTCACTTTTGAGGAGAAGATTTCTCAAGATTCACTCTTTACTAGTGATAATCCTATCAATGTGTACATAGGTAGCACTTATTAAACTCACGGTGTTATTAGATAATGAAACAGAGGAAGTAGGATGTGGGGATAGAAACTTTTGGAAGGTCCCAAGGAGAACCACAGGGACTTATTAGTGGTAAATTGTGGTGAAATTTTTGAGTTGTTGTAGATCATATTATATTTCATGTATGATTGAAAATTTCAAAGAATAAAATCCTTATGAAATATAATAGAAGAGAAGGTGGAGAGGAGACTTGAATACTTGGGCACAGGGGAAAAGTTCCTTAAACGAACTCCAATGGCTCATGCTCTAAGATCAAGAACTGACAAATGGGACCTCATAAAATTGCAAATCTTCTGTAAAGCAAAGGACACTGTCAGTAGGACAAAATGGCAACCAAGAGATTGGGAAAAGATCTATTGAGAGATTTGTCCCTGTAGTTACATCCAGAGTATCAGTCTAGGGTTCACAGAAAGTTTAAGGGATGCATTTCCTCAGAGAAGATTAGGACTTGGATCTAAATATCCTGCAACCTGACCCATATGACTTTTCAGTTCATACTCTCCATTAGTGCTCCAAGTGGACTAGTTCTTTATTTAAAAAATACTCCACTCATGAATATGCAAATTGCTTCAGTCTATGGCAGTAAATACAGGAAAGTTCACACCCTGAAAACAACCTATGACCTGTGTTCTCTCCTCAGTCCCTGAACACACTGACTCTAACCATGGGATGGTACTGGTTCTATTTCTTCCTCCTGTCAGTTACTGCAGGTAAGGGGCTCACCAGTTCCAAATCTGAAGAGAAGATAGGGACTGAAGTGACAATGACTTCTACTCTGCCTTTCTCTCCACAGGTGTGCATTCTGAGGTACAGCTGCAGCAGTCTGGAGCTGAGGTGGTGAGGCATGGGGCTTCAGTGAAGCTGTCCTGCAAGGCTTCTGGCTTTGACTTCACCTACTACTATATGCATTGGGTAAACCAGAGTCATGGCAAGAGCCTTGAGTGGATTGGGAATATTTATGCTGGAAGTGGTGGTACTAGCTACAATGAAAAGTTCAAGGGCAAGGTCACATTGACTGTAGACAAATCCTCCAGCACAACCTACATGGAGCTCAGAAGTCTGACAACTGAAGACTCTGCGGTCTATTTCTGTGCAAGAGACACAGTGTGACAACCACATCCTGAGCATGTCAAAAACCTTGGAGGAGGAGCAGCAAGCTGCCTTGGGACTGAAAAGACTCAGAGAAGATAGTTTGAAGACTTCCTCAGATGCAGTCTTTTGGAATGTCCATTTTTGTGTCTGTTCCTTAGAGACCTATTGTGCTTTTGTCAACTTTGGAAAAGGACATCTATGAATGATATGATGTTGATTTAGGATACTCCTAGAGTATTCCATGTCTTGTCAATGTTGTCATCAATGACCACCTCCATTGACATATGTCTTCTTTAATAAAAGAAAACAAAAGGGAGACTGTGATTATGCATGATAAAATTATCTCTGGATTGTGAGAAAGAGTAGAACTTTCTTTAGAACAGCTGGGAATAAAGTATAATATGAATTTGACCTGGAAAATCTCACCAACTTCTGAGCAATCAAGAAGCCCTAAGTCTTAAGTGACTTCTAGGTATTTTGCTAACTATGCTTGTGTGGTTTGGCAAAAGTTCCAGGCTCTTAAAATATAAGAGATATTTATACCAGAATGCATAGCTGCATCTCTCTTGCAAGTGTAAAGTTGAACAGTGTTCTGAGGGTGGAGTGGGGATGATCATAGGAGAGATGGAAATGAAGACTGAGACAAAGGTTAGAAATCAGAGAGCTGTCCAGTGAATACCACAGCAATCCTGAATTTAGTTCTCATAGGCTTTATATATGTCTTAGTTAGAATTTTACTACTGTGAAAAGACACCATGACCAACATTTAATTGGGGCTGACTTACAGTTTCAGAGGTTCAGTCTAGTATCATCCAGGCAGGCATGGTGCAGTCAGAGCTGAGAGTTCTACATCTTTATCTGAAAGGGGCTAGCAGGGTACTGGCTTCCAGGCAGCTGAAATTCTTACAGCCCACACCCAGGGTGACACACCTTCTCCAACAGTGCTACACTTTCTAATAATGTTACTCTTTGTGTTGAGCATACACAAAGCATCACATTTGACTCCCTGTCCCCTATAGGCTTGTTCAAACATTTGAGTCTATGAGCTTCATACCTAAACGTAGCATAATGCAAATACATTTTGTCCAACTTCCAAAGCCCCATAGTCTATAGCAGTGTCAACAATGTTAAAAGTCGAAAAGTCTCTTCTAAAATTCATCCAATAACTTAACTCTAATTCCCAAAGTAAGACAGGAAATCAGCTTGGAAAACTTCAAACTATACATCTTCATGGCTGATGTCTTTAGATCCCCAACTCCTTTTTCTTCTTGTTGACTCCAACAAATTTCTTTTTCCTGGGTTGGCTCCACTCCCTGTTAACAGCTTTTCTCAGCAGATAACCCATGGATCTGGCAGCTCCAACTTTTTGGGGTCTCCAAGGCAACTTCAATGTTACAGCTTGTTGTTTTAGTGCCTGGGACCCACACATGATCTTCTAGTCTCCTTCTAAGGACTGGTTTCACGTCTCCGTCTCCAGCTCTGCCCTCTATAGCATTCTAAGCTCAGGTTGATATACTCCACTGCCACTGCTGTTCTTGGTGATCGTCTCATTGTAATGGCATCTTCAATACACTGGGGGACTTCTGCTGCAACTAGGCTTCAACAATGGCTCTTCATAGGCCCTCTTCATAGTTCCAAGCTTCTAGTTCTTTGCATGACCCTTTCAGTCCTGCACCATCAACTACAACTGAAGGTGCATCTTCACCAATAGCCTTGTAGGGTCTCTCACTGTTCTCAGCCTCAGTTGTTCTTCTTGATCCCTTAATGTCTTCAAAACCAGTTCCTCCTGGGTGACTGTTACACATTACCAAGTAAAGCTGTAGTAAGATTCAACCTTGGCTATCTCTGAAATGCACCTTTTTTGTGCTCTCAGAAAACACTTTCCAGAAGATTTCACCTCAGTGATGCTGGTCTCCTTGTAATAGCCATTAAATTTTTAGCTCCAGCTAACCAACATCAATTGTCCCAGTAATCCCTTCTATTCTGGACTCTTAAGCTAGAGCCACTGTGGTGAAGCTGCTGAGTTCTGCTGCTTCCTGGGCCTGGAAAATGCTCCCCCTTGTTCTATTATATAATCACCAGCTTTTCTCTTTTCCAACTCCTACACTGCCTAAGCATGGCTCTCCTGCAACTTGCTCTGTAGACTGACTTTGACCTCAGAGATCTGCATGCCTGTCTCCTAAACACTGGGATTAAAGATATCCTACTAAGTCTGGAATTAATTTTTGTTCACCTATAATGTGCGCTAAGTTGACATTGAATTCAGAGATCTGTTTGTGTTTGCCTCCTTGGATTAAACACTTGTACCTAAACTTAGTTGGGTGTGATTTTTGTCCCAAGATCACTTGTCCCTTAGTTCCATTGAATATCCTTGAACTCAAGATTGATCCCTATTTCACTTCCTGGTGCCCCCTTAATTCTTGAACCATATATTTTATATTTTCCCTTTCTCAGTTTGCTATGCTTGTTTAAAATGCTCTTCATGAGACTTAGTGAGAGAACAAAGTGTATGATGGGTGTTTTTGTGACTTCCCTTTACAGTGTAATTAATGAGTCTCTTCACGTCAGACTCAGGCAGACTCTTCAGACAAGGACAAAATTTGCCACATTCTCCACCAAAATATCATAAAAACAGTCTCTAGGCTATATACTCAAATTGTTTTCCACTGAAGTCACATGGACCAGGTCAGCACAGTTCAACAAACTCTTCCACATTCCTTCTAGGATAGCCCATTAGGCCCCACATAAAGCCTTCCAATGCTTTTCATAAAAGTCCTAAAATCCACATTCTTCCAAACAAAAGCATGATCAAGCCTATCACAGCAATATCCCAGTCCCTGGTACCACTTTCTGTCTTATTTAGGTTTTTACTGCTGTGAACAGACACCATGACCGAGGCAAATTTTATGAAGGACAACATTTTGTTGGGACTGGATTACAGGTTTACAGCTTCAGTCCAGTATCATCCAGGAGGGAGAGCATGATATCATCCAGGCAGGCATGGTGCAGCAGTAGCTGAGTGTTCTATATCTTCATCTGAAGGCTGCTAGCAGAATATTGGCTTCCAGGAAGCTAGGATGGCTCTCTTATAGGCCCCACCCACAGTGACACATCAACTCCAACAGGGCTACACTCTCTAGGCCAAGCATACACAAACCATCAAAATATACTTTACAGTATCATGGGCAAAAAAGCCACAATCTAGCCGACACAATTGGTAACAAACATTGAATATTTATTCCCATCCAAAAACTTCCCAGTTGCTTCCTCCAAGATGAACAGATCACTTAGCCCTCCTGCCTTGACTCTGCCTGACAGACAGGCTTTCACAGAAGTAGGTAAAATGGCTCCTGACACAAAGCTACATAAGTGTAATTCCTATAAGATGTACAAAAGGAATATTAATTCACTTTTCACAGAACCCATTTATCATCTCAATGTATGTATGTGATAACAGAGGTAGATTCTGGGGTCATATCTTAATATATGGCCCCATATAAATGGTCCCAGCCTCAATAAACAGTTCTACATTCACCAACCTTTAGAGCCCATGGACCTATTCTGAAAGAGCATCAATTCTCACAGTGTGTTGTATACTTGGTGCCCATCTTTGTCCTATTCTGTATTTGTGAATGTGTTTGTCTCAGCATCTCCATGTGTTTCCTGTGCATGGTTTTTGGTGCTTTTTTTTCAGTTTTTTTTTTTTGTTATTTTATCTTATTCCAGTTTGTTTGCTTTTCTTTTATCTTATTTTGTTTTTATTTTTAAAAATATTTTTAGGTGATGTTATTTTTTTTTAATTAGATAAAGAAATGGAGTTGATTTTCAGATTATCTGGAAGGAGTTGAAGAAGAGAAATCAGTAATCTGAATATATTGAAAGAAACATTTATTTTCAATACAAAATAGAGAAAATCTAAGAAAATTAATAATAAGAATTCTGAAATCCTCTTTGTTGTGTAAATGCCACATTTGTCCAAGTAACTGCCCATACTTTAAGACTCCTTTCTCTGTTTAAATTGTTTAAAGGATTTTTAGAGGCCAGAAATGAAAAGACTTTAGAACGCAGCATATATAAAATGCATAATGCCAAGTTGTATTGCAATATGCAATAAAATGTTGGCGTTTCAGTTGATTTGTATGTGTTTGTGTATTTTTGTGTGTGTGTGTGTGTGCTTGCATTTTTAGTAATATATTTTCCATTATTAACCTTTAAGTGCATAAAGTAATTTCATCTGAAAGAACTTATTTTTCATATAGGAGTAATTTTTCTTCTATAAAACTTGAACAGAACAATATCATTTTTCCTCCTATGTCCCTAACCTATCTATTCACAAGTTGTTGGTCAAACAAATATTTTTTATGTGTGAGTTCCATTTCATGGAATGGGCTCTGAATCAAATCAGATCTTGGTTGATTATTCCCACAAGATTTGTGCTATTTTTGTAATAGTAGAACTTGCAGGCAGGTGACAAGACACTATTTAGATCAAAGGATTTTTAAAGCTGGATTCCTGAATATTTTTCTCCATCAATAGCATGTTGAGTGCCTTCCAGTATCATAAACATTAGTCTACAGATGTGAAGACTCTAGATGAGATCCAATTCTCCATGTTCAAAGAGTTGTTTAGGTGTTGTCCTCTTGAGGGGATCCAAGAAGTTGTCAGTCAGAAGAGATGAGATGAGACTGAGACCAGGGTGTGGATTGACATGGATCAGAATTCAGAGAGTCTAAGAACAGGTAGTTTATTGTAGCTATATTTAAAGACAATAGAATTAGAAAAGTGTCTGCAGTCAACATTAATTTCCATAATCATTCCCATGGCAGTTGTACAATGAAGCTTAAGGTGTGACTATGTAGAAACTGTTTTTTCCAAAGTTCTTGTGACTATGAGGGTGGTTTCTATATCTAAAAGGCCAAGAATCTAATGTGGCCTCTTACATAAAGGACAGCAGGCCATAAAGTGCATGTGATATTTCCTGTAAGGTTTCACAATGATCTGTGGAGGGAGAAGTCTGAGATAATCATTCTGGGAAAATAAGATTAATTCTGTCCATACAAGTTGCAAAAAGGTCAGCAGATTGTCAAGAACCTCTGTTTACACCTGATAGCAGTCCTATTATAAAAGACCTTAATAATTAATAATATTATCATAGGAATTCTGATAGGAACATCATTAAGTATGAAGAAATCATCTATTTGTCTATATAGCCTCATTACGAGATTGTATATATTTGTTGTTTACAGAAATCTTAAAAGTGTGGGCAAATAACAAGTGATTATGTAAATATTTGTTAATAAAAGGAAAAGCTTATTAATATCAGGAACATTTCCTCATATATAATCTCCCTGACCTTACCTAAAGGAGCAAATGCATCATGATTTACAGTCCCTGGGGAATCATATCGGGAAGATCACCTGACAGTTCTTAGCTTCTCCTAGCTAGCCCTTGGGAATGCATAGATAAGAACATAGTTAGGTGAGGTCATCGCTCTAGGAAACTCTCGGGGTGTCTGCCCCTGAGCTAACTCAAACTGTATACCTGGTGCAGGGTAAACAGAGAACACTGACAATCTCAGACTGGTCAGGAGAATAGGTTATAGATTCCAGGTGTCTTTTTATTATAGGCTGAGTGTTCTCTGAAAACGTACTTTCAAAACAGTGGCTCTTAGATAGTAACCAGACTTTCTCCTACCCAGAGCACATTCCAAGAGGTTGTAAAACAATTAAAAAAAGGTCATTAAAAGGAACTAACAATTTATTATAGGTGCTAAGACAGTAGATAAAATATTGCCTATACAAAGTTTCACTAATTTCTTAGTTATAGTTTTAAACCTTCAGTGAACCTGTGGAGCTAGACAGGTGATGGATGTTTAGCCAGATAATTATTCCTAATGGATATGCATGTAAACGTTCTCCCTTGTAAACTTCCATTTCAATTTATGATTTGATTTTTAGCATGAACTTGTGATGAACTTTGTAACATGTGATCATGTACTGTGAAAGATGAATAAGTACTGAAGACAAAGACAAACAGAGGGTCATTTGTCCCTTCCCTTCATTTTACACTGCCAAGAATTTTCTTCTTTAGAATTTTTACCTTGGATCTTCCGCTTCCGGTCTGGGCCCAGGCAGCAGACCCCTGGTGGCAGCTCTGCACTGAACCTCACAAAACCCGGCAGAAGTGGGGCACCCAGCAGCTCTGACCCAGGCAGTATCTCTGGTAAGTAGACAGCAACACCCACCCCAAACAGGGAGTAACTGGGACCCACCGGGACCCACTGAGACCCAGGGATTTACTCTTGGCCCGGAGCACCGGCTCCTTCTGGTCTGGGTCGGAGCTCCCAGAAGATCCCAGGCGGGAGCTCTACACCAAATCTCACAGAACCCAGAGGAAGCATAGCTCCAAGGAACTCTAACTCGAGCAGCTCCTTAAGCAAGGAGGCAGCAACATTTGCCCCAAACCGGGAGTAACTGGGACCCACCGGGACCCAGGTACTCACTCCTGGCCCCAGCACTGGTTCCTTCCGGTTTGGGCCTGGGCGCTCAGCAGATCTCGGGCGGCCACTCTGCACCCAATCTCACAGAACCCAGAGGAAGCGTGGCTCCTAGGAGCTCTAACTCGAGCAGATTCTTAAGCAAGGAGGCAGCAACACCTGCCCCAAACAGGGAGTAACCAGGTCCCACAGGGACCCAGGAACTCACTCCTGGCCCAGAGCACTGATTCCTTCCGGTCTGGACCAAAGCACTGAGCAGATCCTGGGCCCTAGCTCTAATCTCAGCAGCGACACCCAGCCTAAACAGTTCTGACACAACCAAGAGAACAGGAAAGGCAGGTTCCAGCCAGAGACAGCCCAGGTAGCACCAAGGAGAACCAGATGGCAAAAGGCAATCGCAAGAATACAAGGACCAGCAACCCGGAACACATGTCATCATCAGAACCTAGTTCTCCCACATTAAGTCCTGAACTCCCCATATCACCAGGAAAGCAAGAGTCAGACCTAAAATCACTTTTAATGATGATGATGGAGGACTTTAAGAAGGACATAAATAACATTCTCAAGGAATCCGAGGAGAACACAGGTAAACAGGTAAAAGCCCTTAAAGAATCACAAGAGAACACAACCAAACAGGTGAAGGATTTATACAAAACCATCCAGGACATAAAAATGGAAATAGAAACAATAAAGAAATCACAAAGGGAGACTACTCTGGAGATAGAAAACCTAAGAAAGAAATCAGGAGTCACAGACGCAAGCATTACCAACAGAATACAAGAGATAGAAGAGAGAATCTCAGGTGCAGAAGATACCATAGAAAATATTGACACAACTGTCAAGGAAAACGAAAAATGCAAAAAACTCTTAACACAAAACATCCAGGAAATCCAGGACACAATGAGAAGACCAAACCTAAGGATAATAGGTATAGAAGAGAGTGAAGATTCACAACTTAAAGGGCCAGTAAATATCTTCAACAAAATCATAGAAGAAAACTTCCCTAACCTAAGGAACGAGATGCCCATAATCATTCAAGAAGCCTACAGAACACCAAATAGACTAGACCGGAAAAGAAATACCTCCCGTCACATAATAATCAAAACACAAAATGCACAAAACAAAGAAAGAATTTTAAAAGCAGTAAGAGAAAAAGGCCAAGTAACATATAAAGGCAGACCTATCAGAATTACACCAGACTTCTCACCAGAGACTATGAAAGCCAGAAGATCCTGGTCAGATGTCATGCAGACCCTAAGGGAACACAAATGCCAGCCCAGGCTACTATACCCAGCAAAACTCTCTATTACCATAGATGGAGAAACCAAGATATTCCATGACAAAGCCAAATTTACACAATATCTTTCCACAAACCCAGCACTACAAAGAATAATAGCAGGAAAGACCCATTACAAGGAGAGCAATCATACCCTAGAAAGAGCAAGAAAGTAATCCACCTCCAACAAACCCAAAAGAAGATAGCCACACAAACAATGCCTCTCCTTTTAGCAAAAATAACAGGAAGCAACAGTCTCCTCTCCTTAATATCTCTTAATGTCAATGGACTCAATTCCCCAATAAAAAGACATAGACTAACAGACTGGATACGCAAACAGGATCCAACATTTGCTGCATACAGGAAACCCACCTCAGTGACAAAGACAGACACTACCTTAGAGTAAAAGGCTGGAAAACAATTTTTCAAGCAAATGGTCCTAGGAAACAAGCTGGAGTAGCCATTTTAATATCGAATAAAATTGACTTTCAACTTAAAGATATAAAAAAGGATAAGGAAGGTCATTTCATATTTGTCAAGGAAAAGTCAACCAACATGAACTCTCAATTCTGAACATCTATGCACCAAATGCAAGAGCACCCACTTTCATAAAAGAAGCCCTACTAAAGCTCAAAGCACATATTGCACCTCACACAATAATTGTGGGAGACTTCAATACCCCACTCTCAGCACTGGACAGATCAGGGAAACGGAAACTAGACAGAAGTACAGTGAAACTAACAGAAGTTTTAAACCAAATGGACTTAACAGATATCTATAGAACATTCCACCCAAAAACAAAAGAATATACCTTTTTCTCTGCACCTCATGGTACCTTCTCCAAAATAGACCATATTATTGGTCACAAGACAGGCCTCAACAGATATAAAAAAATCGAAATAATCCCATGCATCCTATCAGATCACCATGGTCTAAAGCTGGTCTTCAATAACAACAAAGACAATGGAAAGCCCACACTCACATGGAAACTGAACAATACTCTACTCGTTGATAATGGGGTCAGGGAAGAAATAAAGAAAGAAATTAAAGACTTTTTAGAATCTAATGAAAATGAAGACACATCATACCAAAACCTATGGGACACACTGAAGGCAGTGCTAAGAGGAAAGCTCATAGCTCTAAGTGCATACAAAAAGAAACTGGAGAGAGAACACACTAGCAGCTTGACAACACACCTGAAAGCTCTAGAACAAAAAGAAGCAAAAACACCCAAGAGGAGTAGACGGCAGGAAATAATTAAACTCAGGGCTGAAATCAACCAAATAGAAACAAAGAGAACTATACAAAGAATCAATAAAACCAGGAGCTGGTTCTTTGAGAAAATCAACAAAATAGATAAACCCTTAGCCAGACTAATCAGAGGGCAGAGAGACAGTATCCAAATCAATAAAATCCAAACTGAAAAGGGTGAAATAACAACAGAAACCGAGGAAATTCAACAAATCATCAGATCCTACTACAAAAGCCTATACTCAACAAAATTGGAAAATCTGGATGAAATGGACAATTTTCTAGACAAGTAACAGTTACCAATGTTAAATCAGGATCAGATAAACCATCTTAACAGTCCCATAACTGCGAAAGAAATAGAAGCAGTCATTAAAAGTCTCCCCACCAAAAAAAGTCCAGGTCCAGATGGTTTTAGTGCAGAATTCTATCAAACCTTCAAGGAAGATCTAATACCAATTCTCTTCAAACTGTTCCACAAAATAGAAACGGAAGGAACACTACCTAATTCATTCTATGAAGCCACAATTACGCTTATACCTAAACCACACAAAGATCCAACAAGAAAAGAGAACTTCAGACCAATCTCCCTTATGAATATCGATGCAAAAATACTGAATAAAATTCTCTCGAACCGAATCCAAGAACACATCAAAACACTTATCCACCATGATCAAGTAGGCTTTATCCCAGGAATGCAGGGTTGGTTCAATATATGGAAATCCATCAACGTAATCTACTATATAAATAAACTCAAAGAAAAAAACCACATGATCATATCTCTTGATGCTGAGAAAGCATTTGACAAAATTCAACACCCCTTCATGATAAAAGTCTTGGAAAGATCAGGAATTCAAGGTCCATACCTAAACATAGTAAAAGCAATATACAGCAAGCCAGTAGCCAACATCAAACTAAATGGAGAGAAACTTGAAGCAATCCCATTAAAATCAGGGACTAGACAAGGCTGCCCACTCTCCCCCTACCTGTTCAATATAGTTCTGGAAGTCCTAGCCAGAGCAATTAGGCAACAGAAGGAGATCAAAGGGATACAAATTGGAAAGGAAGAAGTCAAAGTTTCACTATTTGCAGATGACATGTGAATATACTTAAGTGACCCCAAAACTTCCACCAGAGAGCTCCTAAACCTGATAAACAACTTTAGCAAAGTGGCTGGGTATAAAATTAACTCAAACAAATCAGTAGCATTCCTCTACACAAAGGATAAACTGGCTGAGAAAGAAATTAGGGAAACGACAACATTCACAATAGTCACAAATAGTATAAAATATCTTGGTGTGAATCTAACCAAGCAAGTGAAAGACCTGTATGACAAGAACTTCAAGTCTCTGAAGAAAGAAATCGAAGGAGATCTCAGAAGATGGAAAGATCTCCCATGCTCATGGATTGGAAGGATTAATATAGTAAAAATGGCTATCTTGCCGAAAGCAATCTACAGATTTAATGCAATCCCTATCAAAATTCCCACTCAATTCTTTACAGAGATAGAAAGAGCAATCTTAAAATTCATTTGGAATAACAAAAAACCCAGGATAGCGAAAACTACACTCAACAATAAAAGAACTTCTGGGGGAATCTCCATCCCCGATTTCAAGCTGTACTACAAAGCAATAGTCATAAAAACGGCATGGTATTGGAACAGAGACAGTCAGGAGGATCAATGGAATAGAACAGAAGACCCAGAAATGAACCCCCATACCTATGGTCACTTGATCTTCGACAAAGGAGCTCAAACTATCCAGTGGAAAAAAGACAGCATTTTCAACAAATGGTGCTGGTCCAACTGGAGGTCAACTTGTAGAAGAATGCAAATTGATCCATACTTATCTCCTTGTACAAAGCTCAATTCCAAGTGGATCAAGGACCTCCACATAAAACCAGCTACACTGAAACTAATAGAAGAGAAAATAGGGAAAAGCCTTGATCATATGGGCACAGGGGAAAAGTTCCTGAACAGAACACCAATGGCGTATGCTCTAAGATCAAGAATTGACAAATGGGATCTCATAAAACTGCAAAGCTTCTGTAAAGCAAAGGATACGGTCAACAGGACAAAGCAGGAACCAACAGACTGGGAAAAGATCTTCACCAACCTTACATCTGATAGAGGGCTAATATCCAAGGTATACAAAGAACTGAAGAAACTTGATTCCAGACCATCAAATAACCCTATTAAAAAATGGGGTAGAGAGTTAAACAAAGAACTCTCAACTGAGAAAACTCGAATGATTGAGAAACATCTAAAGAAGTGCTCAGCATCCCTAGTCATCAGGGAAATGCAAATGAAAACAACACTGAGATTCCACCTCACACCAGTCAGATTGGCTAAGATCCAAAACACAGGTGACAGCAGATGTTGGCGAGGATGTGGAGAAAGAGGAACACTCCTCCATTGTTGGTGGGATTGCAAGCTGGTACAACCACTATGGAAAGCAGTCTGGCGATACCTCAGAAAATTGAACATGGTGTTACCTGAGGACCCAGCTATACCCCTCCTGGGTATATACCCAGAAGATATTTCAACATGCAACAGGGCCACATGCTCCACTATGTTTATAGCGGCCTTATTCATAATAGCCAGAAGCTGGAAAGAACCCAGATGTCCTTCAACAGAAGAATGGATACAGAAAATGTGGTACATTTACACAATGGAGTACTACTCAGCTATTAAAAATAATGAGCTCATGAGATTCTTAGACAAATGGATGGAGCTAGAAAATATCATCCTGAGTGAGATGACCCAATCACAAAAGAACACACATGGTATGCACTCACTGATAAGCGGATATTAGCCCCAAAACACACAATACCAAAGATGCAACGCATAAACCTCATGAAACTTAAGAAGAAAGAGGAAGACCAAAGTGAGGGTGCTTTTGTCCTTATAGAATGAGTATCAAAAGATTCAACCAGAGCTCCCAGAATCTAAACCTCCAGCCTGAGAACAGACAGGGGCAAGCTGTCCTCTGAGAGGCTCTAACCAGCAGCTAACTCAGACAGATACAGACATCCAGAGCCAAACAGTGGATGGAGCTTGAGGACTCTTAAAGAAGAATAGGTGGAAGGATTGTGGGCCCTAAGGAGATAGGAACTGCACAGGAAGATCAACAGAGTAAACGAACCTGAACCCTTGGAGCTCTCAGAGACTGAATCACCAACCGTGGAGCATACCTAGTCTACACAGATCTACCTCCATGGGCTGGACCTAGGCCTCCCTGCACATATGTTGTAAATGTGCAGCTTGGTTTTTATGCAGGTCTCAAACATCTGGAGTGGGGGCTATCCCAAAACATGCAGCCTGTATATGGAGTATGGTCTTCTAAAAACAACAACAACAACAACAACAAAACAACAAAAAAAACAGTTATTCAGTTATTCATGGAATATTATTTTTTTATATCTCTTGTATTCAGTTTGCAACTACTTCATTGAGAATTTTTGTATGTATACTCATGAGGGATACTGGACTATAATTTATATATTTTTGTTGGGTTTACACTTGATTTCACTATTTCAATATTATTTGCTTTGTGAAGGAGCTTATTGTGGTTCTGAATTTTTTTAAACATAACTCAAAAAGTATTGCTTGTTTAAAGGCTCTATAGAATTCTTGTATAAGTATATCTGACCCTTGGTATTTTGCTTGTTTGTTTCTTTTCATTTTATTCTGTTTGAATGCTTTTTAAATTTTTTTGATTTGCTGAAAAAAAAATTAAAAATGAAAATTTAAAAAAAAAAAAAAAGAATTTTACCTTATAAGAATTCTTTCCTTTCCACACTTAGGCCCGTTCAGCTTTTCCCCTTAGATAGCTTTCATAGGAAACTTTTTACACTTAGTAATAAACTCTATAATAACTTCTCTAAGTGTCTTTTTCTTCCTGCAACTTCAGACTAGCAGACATAATTTAGAGCCCAGCAGAACAAAGTCCACATTGCCTATTCCTAAACCTCTATTAACAGGTGTTAACCACCTAAGCCTGCAGTCTTTTACCTTAGAAGAAAGTTTTAGGAATTTTTTTTTTAATTTAAAAATTTTTTTAAATTTTTACTTATTTATTTATTTGATTGGATATTTTATTTACATTTCAGGGGTTATCTCCTTACCCTATCTGCTCCCCCTGGCCAGGAACCCCCTATCCCATTACCCCTTCTCCATCCTATGAAGATGTGCCTCCACCTATCTCCCTACTCTCACCTCCCCACCCTCAAATTCCCCCACACATGGTGTCCAGCCTTCATGAGAACAAGGATCTCCTCTCCCACCTAAGCCTGACAGGGCCATCCTCCCTTACATATACAGCTGGAGCCATGGATCTCTCCCTAAGTGCTCCCAAGCTCGTGGTTTAGATCCTGGGAGCTCTGGTTGGTTGGTATTGTAGCTCTCCTCATGGGGCCACAAACCATTTCAGCTCCTTCAGTCTTCACTCTAACTCCTCCATTGAGAACCCCTTGATCAATTCAAAAGTTAGCTGTGAACATCCGCCTCTGAATATGTCAGACTCTGGCAGACCTTTAAGGACACAGCTATATCAAGCTCCTGTCAGTATGCACTTCCTGACATCCACATCAGAGTCTACATTTGGAGTCTACTCATGGGATGGATACCCAGGTGGAATGGTCTTCAGACAACCTCTCCTTCAGTTTCTGTCCCACACTTTGTCTCCATATTTGCTCCCATGAGTATTTTGTTACTCCTTCTAAGAAGGACCGAAGCACCCCCACTTTGTCTTCCTTCTTCATGAGCTTCATGTGGTCTGTGAATTGAATCTTGGGTATTTCACGCTTCTGGGCTAATATCCAATAATCAGTGAGTGAATATACCATGTGTGTTCTTTTGTGATTGGGTTACCTCACTCAGGATGATATTTTGTAGTTGATAACAATAATTTCTCAAATTCTTTTTTTTAAATAGCTGAGTAATACCACATTGTGTAAATCTACCACATTTTCTGTATCCATAACACTGTTGAAGGACATCTGGGTTCTTTCAAGCCGAGCTTCATGAACACTGATGTTACAGGCATAAAGTGTTTCTAAAGCCAGACTGTGCCACTTCAGTGTAAGCCATGACAAACCTACCTGCATGGAAGCTCATGACCAGCAGGGGCACAATGAGGCCAGGAATCCCCTTAGACAGATGTGTGTGTGGAGGGGACCCTGTATCCTGTGTGGTTTCCTTTCTTAAGGGTGCTAACTGATCTGCCCTTACTGTAAATGACATGTGATGTCTCCATGATCAAACAGTGTAAAGATTCTTTGTGAAACACTTCACAGATGTTTGTTTACTTGTTTCTATGTACTTTTTATAATTTTTGAATAAAATCATACAATGTATTCTAATAATCCTAACCTTTCAACTCACCCAAATACACACTTTTTTCTTTCTGAACAGCACAAAAGAAAAAAAAAAAAGAGAAAAAACAAAAAAAAAGAAATTTCAAGAGCATATAAAAGTGAACAACAACAAAAACAAAACCCCAAACAAAAAATGGAAACATACAACACACAACACACACATACATCATTCATATATATGACATATAACATACACACACAGTTTACAATACAACACACACATACACACACACACACACACACACACAGAGAGGAGGGAGAAGAGAGAGAAAAGAGAGAAGAGAGAGAGAGAGAAGAGAGAGGAGAGAGAGAGAGAGTAAAAACCATATCCAATCTATGGCCTGAGAGCAAATTTAAGTGAGACAAAGTTCTCAAGAGGGCGATATTGGAAAAATTATCTGCAGAAATAACATTGACATCATTTTTTGTTGGCTATCAACTGCTAGGCATGTCTTCCAATGATTAATTGTGCTTAATATCTCCTGTGATACTCCACTGAAGAAATCGAATTTTTCCTTTGTATGTGTCAATTGTAGAACCATCTTGGTTAGGGTGTGAGGGACTGTGTCTATTTTTCTTGCTCAATGTAGGAATTTAATGTGGGTTGACTTGGTTCAGGCTCTGTGCCACAGTCTCTGAATTCATATGGCCATCAATCCAATTGGAAGACACTCTTTCCTTGGGTCATGAGCCATCTTGGCTCTTATAATCTGCTCAGCTTTGAAATCTTTTACTCGCTTTTTTTATGTCTATTTCATTATATCATCTTTATAAAATCCTCATGCCTTAGTGGCTACTTCTAGTCTCTCTGCTTCTACAATTATATACAACAAACAAAGTAGCCAGATCTTGCAACATATATAAATAAGAACATGAAGCGCTTGCCTTAAGGACATGGATGACCATTCAGCATATTTCCTCTAGTTCATGCATAACTTATTGATAATTATTTAATGTTTTACCATTGATTTATATTTCTTTTTCTATGTGCACAACTTTGTCCTTTTTATTTTTGGTTTGTTGGAAATCTGAGATGATTCCTTCCTGTATATGCTGTGAATAAAGCAGAATACCTGCTGTGAATAAACATTGGTGTGTAAGTTGCTATAATAAGATGTAGAGTCATTAGAGTACATGTTTGGAGGGATAGGCTGGGATACACATAATTTTTTTTTATTATTTTGTGAATTTTCATAGGAAAGACTTCATCTGGGTAAGTGTGGTTAAAGCCCAGTTTAGAGATGATAAGGCTCTAGTAGACCTCGTTGTATTGATAAAGGCCATTTTGTCGAACTGCCTTATAAAATATTTATGTTATACCCAGTAGACTGTCTGAGCCTTGATCACAGAGGCTCACATGTGTTGTGTGTAAAGACTGATGCAGACATTCATGAGTGGTCAGATTGCTGAGAATGATTGACAGAGTAATCAGTCACAGATCAGTAATTATATCAATCTCTCACCCCAAAATCAAAGACCATTATAAAACTGGGAAAAGAAAGGATGTAAGATACAGAATTGGGGTTGAATGACATCAAATTATCTCTAGGGATTACCCTGTTCTTACTGCACACATGAACTCTCAGTAGCTATATTAACCAGCGTACACACAGACACAAATCAAACCAGTAAAAATTACAACTTGGAGACATCAAAAGGGCTTAGCAGGTAAAGATGTCTGTCTCCTGGTAACTTAGCAATATAGGTAAATCTCTTGGAATTGAATTATGTAAGTCATATTCTGAGATTAATGTACACACTTTTGTGCATATGTACATGCTTCTTACCAAAAATAAGATAACATATTTAAAAAAAAAACATTACAACATGGATGGGGAGGAGCCCTTGAGGGCCAACACCAAGCAGAAAGTCTTTGACATTTGATGAGTGATGGCAAAATACATTCACTTTTGGGGAAAATATTTCAGGAGATTCAATATTTACTAGTGATGACTCTTTGTGTATATAGACAGGACACTTACTTTTAGCCATTGTAGTGAGTTTTGAAGTATATAAGATGTTGGAAAGGCAAATATTAATTTCATATATCTGAAAGTGGTAGTAAGTCTCAAAAATTCTTTGGAATTTTTCCATCATTTTAATCATCATCATAACAACAATCTGATCATAAGACAATCTAATGACATGTGGCAAAGAGGAGCAACAGACTCAGGCCAAATATCTTTTGAGAGCTTAGGCCTGGAAGTTGCATTCACAGCATCTGCTCAGAGCTAGGGAAAGTATATGGAATGGATTTCCTCAGAGAGAATTAAGACATAGACCTGAGCATCTTGCTGCCTGTACCATGTGCCTTTTCAGTCCTCCCCTCCAGTCTTTCTTCAGCTGGATAGGTTCTTATGAAAAAAGTTGGCTACTCATGAATATGCAAATGACCTAAGTCTATGGCATTAAATACAGGGATGCCCGAAAACAAAATATGATCAGTGTCCTCCCTTCCTGAACACACTGACTCTAACCATGGGATGGAGTTGGGTGTTTCTCTTTCTCCTGTCGTAACTGCTGGTAAGGTGCTCACCAGTTCCAAATCTGAAGTGGAGACAGGATGTAAGGTGACAATGAAATCCACTCTGCCTTTGTCTCCACAGGTGTCCACTCCCAGATCCAGCTGCAGCAGTCTGGAGCTGAGCTAGGGAAGCCTGGGACTTCAGTGAAGTTGTCCTGCAAGGCTTCTGGTTATGACTTCACAAGCTACTATATAAGCTGGATGAAGGAGAATCCTGGACAGCGCTGGAATGGATTGGATGGATTTATCCTGGAAGTGGTGGTACTACCTACAATGATAAATTCAATGGCAAGGCCACCTTGACTGTAGACAAATCCTCCAACACAGCCTACATGCAGCTCAGCAGCCTGACATCTGAGGACTCTGCGGTCTATTACTGTGGAAGACATACACAGTGTTGTAACCACATCCTGAGTGTGTCAAAAACCCTGGAGGAGCAGAAAAGTGCCCTGAGACTGAGAAGACAGAAAGACTAACCTTTAGACTTGCTCAGAAATTGTAATTTTGAATGTACACTAATTACTTCCTCCTCAGAGTACTATTGTGCCTTTGTCAATTTTGTAAAAGAACGTCTATGAATAAAGTGATGGTGGTTTAGGATAAACCTACAGTTCACAGCAACTTGTCAATTGCTTCACCAGTTACCACCTTCATTGACATGTTTCTCACTCAATGAAACAATAAATGGGAATAGTGAGATGATGCATAATAAAAATATCAGTGGATCAGAACTTTTGAAATTGTTGGGAATAAAGTATAATATGAATTTGACTATAAAATCCAAATTACCAACATGTGTGCAAAAACTCCTTCACTGTTTTAAGTACTAAGTTATCTAAGGTGTGTTGTTAAATCTGGCTGTGTTTTCCATCAGAAGTTCCGGCCTCCTAAGATGTGAAAAATATTTCTAGAGACTGAAAAGTAATGAAAGTATAATTCCGGTTGGTTGGGGAAATATTATTAAATCACTTTTCATGAATTTCATTTACTAACCAAGGTATGTACTTGTTAACTGAGGTAGGTTCTAAGATTATACATAAGTGTTTGATCCCATATTTACTTTCCTCCCCATCTCAGTAATCATCTCTAAAGTCATTAGCCTTTTTAGAACATGGACCTATATTGATAAGCATCAACTGTCATAGTCCAATGAATACCTGTTGCCCATCTTTGTTCTATACAGTATTTTGAATGTGTCTTTCCATCCACATGTGTTTTTTGTGCTTTGTTTCTGATGACTTTTCTTCTGTTTGTATTGTCATATTCTTGTTTGTTTGCTTTTCCTTCATTTCACTTTGTTTTTCTATTTCATTATGTTTAGGCTCTGTTGATTTTCTAACTAGATAAATAAACACAATCAAGCTGGGAGAAAATCTGGGAGGTGTTAAGGAGGGGAAGTTAGTATTCAGAATATATTGAAGGAAGAAATGTATTTAAAAAATTGAAAAATGAACTTTAAAAAATTAATAGTTCTGATAACATGTTTGTTGTGTAAATATCTCATATGCACAAGTGCCCATTTTTTAGGTCTCATTTCCTTTTGAATTGTTCAAAATATATCAGAAGCCAGGTCTGAAAAGATGTAAGGGTAAAGCATATTTAAAATTCATAATTCTAAGTTATAGTGAAATACATTAGTAAAATGTCTGGTTTTAGCCTCTCATATTCTCTCTCTCCCTCTGTGTGTGTGTATGTTTGTATTTTTAGGAATGAATTTTCCCAATATTTATCTCTAAGTACACAGAGGAGTTTCTATTACAATATCTTTTATTTCTTGAGGGCGTCCCTGCAGGTGTCCTAGTGGTAAACAAAGCATGGAAAGAAATGAAAATGTGAACATGACACAAAATAACTTTGTCAACCTGGATCAAACATTGAGGAATCTAAGCCAAACAGTTTTTGACAGGTATATTTCGACACATTTGAAGTTGGAAAAGAGTCCCCAGGCAGAAATCAGTTCTATATCATTCCAAATTCTTTTGAACAAGAAAGTTTAAGGTTTCTGTATAGACCCGATATTATGAAGTTATTGTGACCATCAGGGGAGGTTCTTTTGCCAAAGTCTAGAGCCTAGTGTGCTCTCTGACCAACAACATACAGATCAGGAGGCCTTAAATATCTGTGACACCTCCTCTAAGGATGGCTAATAGTCTAATGATGGCAAAGTTGGGAAAATCATTCTGGGTAATTAGGGTGTGTGCTGTTATTACAGATAGCAAAGGGATCAAGGGGTTGTTAACAACTTCTACTCTCAGCTTTCTGAATGGAGTGCAGGTGTTTGATTTTATGTCCTTCCTTTAGAAGACATCCATGTATGACTAAAATTTCTGGTTCTCTTAGTGCTTCTCTGTGAATAAAAGGCTCTTAACCCTCTAGAATCTTTATGTTAACATCACCAATAATATTGATAAATATTTGTTGCCATGTAACCAGTGAAAGATAAACATCAAAATAAAGTCGTTGTGCAAAATAAATAAATAAAGTCATTATGCAGAACATGAGGGACAGTGCAAGAACTGTGTTTCTTGACTCTAGGAATATGCATTTTGTTTTTTTTTTTTTTTTTTAGTTACCCGCTTGAAAGCTAAGAAACCATCTCCTATGTTAGTTATGACTTGTCTCTAGAGACACAAAATCTGAGGTAGATTATTTTGTTAGTTCCTAAAATTTATGTTTTTCTCATGGAAATGCTACAGAAACATGAATGACAAAATGGAAATACTCTCAGTGACCATGACTGACAGGTTATTTTATTGTCGAGTAAAACCATTAATCAGAAAATTAGAACTATTTTTAAACTCTAGCCAAGCAAATGAAAGACATGTTTGACACAAACTTCAAGTCTTTGAACAAAAAATTTAGCAATTATCAAAATATAGAAATATTGCTATGCTCCTGGATTGGTAGGGTTAACATAGCAAAAATGAACATCCTCCCAAAAGCAATAGACAGGGTCAATGAAAACACATCAAAATTTCAGTACAGCTATTTACAGATACTGAAAAGATAATATTCAATCTCATATAGAAAATCTTTAAAATGCTGGACAGCTAAAACTGTCCTGTGCCAGAAAGGAACATCTGGAGGTATCAGCATCTCTTCTTTCAAAGTGTCCTACAGAGCGATAGTAATAAAAACATCAGTGTAATAGAATAAAACAAGAAAGGTTAATAAACACAATCAAATAAAATCCAGACACAAATACTTATATAAAGGACACCTAGTTTTTGATAAAGAAACCAGAAATACACAATGAAAGAACAAAAGTATCAACAAACTGTGCTGGTCTAACTAAATGTTTATATATAGAAGAATGCAAATAGATTCACATCTGTCCTGTTAACAATACTCAAGACCATCTGGATCTCAGACCTCGATATGAATCTGGATATCTTGAGCCTAAAGTAGGAATGTGGGCAATATCTTAGAACTCATGAGCATATTAGACAACATCCTAAGAGAACACCAATAGGACTGGTGCTAAGAGCCACAATCAATAAATTGAACTTGATGAAACTGAGAATGTTCTCTTAGGCAAAGTTCACAATCTATAAGACAAAACAGTAGTTTAGAGAATGGTAAAAGATTCTGCCAACTCCTCATTTGACAAAAGTATGATATACAAAATACATACTCAAACATACATCAAACTAAATGACAACAAACTAAATAATCCAATGTAAAATGGTTTTTAGGTATAAACAGAATTTTTAGAAAAGAATTCACTAATGACAGAGAAGCATTTAAAGCAGCGTTCAACATCCTAACCCAACAATGAAATGGAAATCAAAATGAGTCTGAGATTTCTTTTTACAGATGTCAGAATGGCTAAGATCAAAATTCCAATGACAGAGAATGCTGGTGATGATATGCTCACAGTTGCTAGTACGAGTGCATTCTTTTATAGCCATGCTGGAAGACGCATTTATATTAAAATTACCATCACAAGTAAGTATTCTTTGTTAATTTATATTACACATATATATTTTATTCATAACTTATGAACTTTATTGAAACATCAATTGTATATCCATTTAAAAGAATGCTATAAAGCTTCAAACATTCGGTATCCAACAGCCACTTATAATCATTAACATAAATAGAATATATAAATCTATCTGTAAATTTTTCCACTGATAGGAAGGATTTTTTCAGCTGGAAAATCTGATTCAGACTTGGGAGCACAGTTCTTTATGTTCCATTCACAGGCAAGAGCCTATGCAGTTCTTCTGGGTAAATGTTTGTGACCTTGTTCCATGATGTCCTCCAGTGAAGCCCTCAGTTCAGGTAATGAAGAGAAGGAGAAGCTGGGCATTCTGCATTATCTGACCTTCATTTCATTTTGTTTTTTATTGTTGTTTTCCTGTGTGATATAAAAGTTTTAAATCAAATTTTTGATATCAGACTACAGTGTGATAGTTGTGACTTGGGATAAGAGATAAGAGAGTAACTTAATTAAATTGATCTTGACAATTTATAATACTGAAGAAAGTGAAGAAATGATGTTCTCACACCAACATGATACCAGTGCCCCTTACATGTGAATTTAGGCAAAGTTTGCCATAATTTCCTGGATTCCATGGCTGCCATTATCCATTCACAATTTCTGGACCTCAACTGGAATTTAATTCATTCCTCTCAACTTTCCCTCCCCACTGATTGCCTTGTAGGTCTCCCCTTGAAATCCCCAAAATAACATGTGTTCAGTTACTTTCAGAACAAGCTTGACCAGTCAATAGCTTCCAGTTCAGACAGCCTTGAGTTCCTTCAGTGCCAGATAACCTCCTTAGCAGGAGTTGGTCTCCAAAAACTAAATGGCCCTAGACTTAGTGACTGATGAACTGGGAGTCAATTGTGCTTTGCTAGGGGGGGAATGTTGCTTCTATGTCAATGAATCTGGGCTGGTAGAACAAGATGTACAAATGCCCAAAGAACTCCTAGTGAACGTATGGGCAGGCTATGCTCCCAGCACCACTATCCCTTGGTACTCTCCCTTCAGTATATTGGGTTCTTCCCCTCCTTTGCCCCATACTAACTATTACAGCCGTGCTTTTTTGGTACCATTCACCCAGTTTTCTAAATCAGCAGATGAGTAGCATTGCAAAGGTTACTACTATTTTCAGGTGTTGGTTCAATATCAAACTGTTCCCAACATTGAAGACAGTTATTTTGATGAAACATCTTCTTTATAAAAGAGACAAGTAGGAGATGTTGAGCATTAGATCATGCCAGGAAACTTGGTAAGGGTGAGTGGGTTGAAAGCCCTGGAACTTCCAATATACCAGAGAATGGTAGGAAATCCTTCACCTCCTTTTGTCCAGTCTGATGTTGCATGACCACAGCAACCCCATGGAGAGGATTGTAACAATCAACCACACAGGGACAGTGCCCCAAACACCTCCGCATGCAGATGAGGCATCCCTAACATCTCAGACCAAGTGAATAGAAAGTGTCTTCTGTCAGACTCCCCACCCCACCCCAACATGTATATAAGATCATATGCAGAAGAAATAAACATGTGTGAGAATTACTTATCAAAGATTGTCAGAGAGCAATCTCCGGAAGCTTTCACCACAGGAAACTGCCTGGGCCCACTAAGAATATCTCCTGCCTGGTAGCCCTAACCTCAGTTTCTAGCTGTTGTATGTGGTTGCTCACCAAGTGCCCTGCAGGCTCTGGTAGGAAACAATGGCAGTTGCACTTAGCAAGTCTCTAACAAAGCAACAACTAGCTAAAGACAGACTCAATCCAACTACAGTTTCCTCTTCACTTGAATACTGCCTTAGAGAATGAGCCACCATACACCACGTGCCGATCTCAGTGGACATCATATGACCAGCAGGTATGAGAATCTTTCTTTTTTTTATTGGATATTTGTTGCTCTCCCAATGGGGGCACAAAATTTTCAGCTCCTACAGTCTCTGTCTCACTCCTCCATTGGGAACCCCATTATCAGCTCAATAGTTAGCTGCAAGCATCTGCCTCTGTATGTTTCAGGCTCTGGCAGATCTCTAAGGAGACAGCTATATCAGGCTCCTGTCAGCATGCACTTTCTGGCATCCACATCAGCATCTATCTTTGGTGACTGCACATGGGATGGAATCCAGTGAAATAGTCTCCAGATGACCCCTCCTTCAGATACTGTCCCATGCTTTGTCTCTATATTTGCTCCCACAAGTATATTTTTACTACTTCGAAGAAGAACTGAAGCACCTACACTTTGGTCTTTCTTCTTCATGAGCTTCATGTGGTCTGTGAGTTGTATCTTGTGTATTGAGAGCTTTTGGGTTAATATCCAATGATCAGTGAGTATACCATGTGTGTTCTTTTGTGATTGGGTTACCTCATTCAGGATGATATTTTCTAATTCCATCCATTTACCTAAGAATTTCTCAAATTCATTGTTTTTAATAGCTGAGTAATATTCCATTATGCAATTGTAACACATTTTCTGTACCCATTCCTCTGTTGAAGGATATCTGGATTCTTTTAAACTTCTGGCTATGATAAACAAGGCTGCTATGAACATAGTGGAGCATATGCCCATGTTATATGTTGGAGCACTTTTGTTTATATGCCCAACAGTGGTATAGCTGGGTCCTCAGGTAATGCTGTGTCCAATTTTCTGAGGAACTTTTGATTTCCAGAGTGGATGTAGTAGCTTGCAATCCATCAACAATAGATGAGTGTTCCTCTTCCTGTACATCCTCGCCAGCATCTGCTATCACCTTGGTTTTTGATCTTAGCCATTCTGACTGGTGTGAGGTGGAATCTCAGGGTTGTTTTGATTTGAATTTCCCTGATGACTAAAGATGTTTAACATTTCTTTAGGTGCTCCTTGCCATTAGCGTTTCCTCAGTTGAGAATTCCTTGTTTAGCTCTCTATCCCATTTTTAAAGGGGTTATTTGGTTGTCTGGAGTCTAATTTCTTGAGTGTTTTGTATATAATGGATATTAGCCCTCTATCAGATGTAGGATTGGTAAAGATCTTTTCCCAATCTGTGGGTTGCCATTTTGTCCTACTGACAGTGCCTTTGCCTTACTGAAGCTTTGCAGTTTTATGATGTCCCATTTGTCAATTCTTGATCTTAGATCTTAACCCATTGGTGTTGTGTTCAGGAACTTTTCCCCCGTGCCTAACTGTTGTGTTGCAACTAGGTTTCACCAATAGCCTCTCATAGATTCTTTTCATTGTGCCAAGCCTCAACTCCTTTGCATTACCCCTTCAGTCTAGGTCCATCAACTGCAACTGAGGCTGTACCTTTACCAGTGGTCTTCCATGGCCTCTCACAGTGCCGAGACTCAGCTCTTCAAGATTCTTTCATGCCTTCAAAACAAGAAACATCTGTTTGACACTTAGACATTATGAGGTACAGGTGCTGCAGGAGCTACAACCCTGGCTATCTCTGAAACCCAGTTTCTTTGTGCTCTCAGAAAACACTTTCCAGAAGTTTTCATGTCAGTATTTCTGGTCTCTTCTTAATCACCAATAATTTATTTCCAGCTAACCCACATCAATTGTCTCAGAAATCCCTTTTCTTCTGGACTCTAAAGCCAGAGCCATGTGGCTGAAGCTGCTGAGTTCTGCTGCTTGATGTGGCTGGAACATGGCCACCTTCGTCTAATACATTATCACCAGCTTTCTGTTTTTCAACTTCTTCAATACCTAAACTTGGCTGTCCTTGGACTTGATCTTAAGTCTGACTATGAACTCAGAGATCTGCATACTTCTCTTCTAAGCACTTGGATTTACTGTATTATCTACCAAGCCTGGATTTAAGGTGTTTTTTTTTTTTTTTTTTTTTTTTTGCCTATAATGTGCTCTGAGAACACCTTGAACTCAGAGACCTATTTTTCTTTGCTTCCTGGGAGTAAAGGCTTGTAGTACTCTGCCTAGACCTAAAAGTAGCTGGGTGGGAACTTTCCCCAAGATCACTACTTCCTTAATTCAATTAAATATCCTTGAACATAGTATTGAACCCTATTTCACTTCCTGGCACCCTTTTAATGCTTGAACAATAGATTTTATATTTTCCCCTTTTTAAATATTGCTATGTTTGTTTAAAATGCGCTTCATGAGACTTAACTAGAGAACAATGTCTATGATGGTGTTTTTTGAGATTTCCTTTGTCAGTGAAATTAATGAGTCTCCTCACCTTAGACTCAGGAAAACTCTTTAGACAAGGACAAAAATTATCCACATTCTTCACCAAAATATCACAAAAACAGTCTCTAGGCCACATATTGAAATTCTCCTTCATTGAAATCTCTTAGGCCTTGTCAGCATTGTTCAAATCATTCGCACCAACAAAGTTTTCCACATTCCTTCTAGAATAGTCCATTAAGTCCCACTTAAAGCCTTCTAATGCTTTCCAGATCCAAAGTCCCCAAATCCTTATGCTTCCAAACAAAAGCATGGTCAGGCATATCACAGCAATACTCCAGTCCCTGGCACCAACTTCTGTCTTATTTAGGGTTTTACTGTTGTGAACAGACACTATGACCAAAGCAAGTCTTATAAAGGACATCATTTAACTGGGTCAGGCTTACAGGTTTAGAGTTTCAATCCAGTACCATCAAGTCAAGAGCATGACATCATTCAGGCAGGCATGGTGCAAGCAGAGCTGAGAGTTCTATATCTTCATCTGAAGGGAGCTAGCAGAATAATGGCTTCCAGGCTGATAAGATGAGAGTCTTATAGCCTGCAGCCAGAGTGACACACCTACTTCAACAGGGCCCACACTTCAACAGTACCATACCTACACCAACAAAGGCACACTTACTCCAATGGGGCCACAGCTGCTATTTGTGTCACTCTCTGGGCTGAGCATATAAAAACTATCATAATATTTTTACAGTATTGTGAGAAACACAGTCACAATCTGGCAGAGACAATTGTTGGCATACATTGGACAACTATTCCCATCCAGAAAAATCTCAGTTGCTTCCTCCAAGATTAAGTTGATTCCTCCAAGGTGAATGGGAAGTTTGTCATCAATGGGAAGCCCATCACCATCTTCCAGGAACAAAATCCCACTACCAGCAAATGGGGTATTGTTGCTGTTGTGTGTGTCGTGGAGTCTACTGGTGTCTTCAGCGCCGTGGAGAAGGCCAGAGACCACTTGAATGGTGGGGCCAAAAGGGTCATTATCTCTGGCCCTTCTGCCTATGCCCCCATGTTTGTGATGGGTGTGAACCATGAGAAATATGGCAACTCACTCAAGATTTTCAGCAATCCATCCTTCACCTCCAACTGTTTTTGCCTCCATGACGAATGTCATCCATGACAACTTTGGCATCATAGAAGGGCTCATGACCATGTCCATGCCATCACTGCCACTCAGAAGACTGTGGATTGCCTCTCTGGACAGCTGTGGTGTGATTGCCATGGGGCTGTCCAGAACGTCATCCCTATATCCACTGGTGCTGCCAAGGCTGTGGGCAAGTTCATTCCAGAGCTGAACTGGAAGCTCACTGGCATGGCCTTCTGTGTTCCTACCCACAAAGTATCCATTGTGGATCTGACATACCGCCTGGAGAAACCTGCCAAATATGATGACATCAAGAAGGTGGTGAAGCAGGCATCTGAGGTCCCACTGAAGGGCATCCTGGGCTATACTGAGGACCAGGTTGTCTCCTACAACTTCAACAGCAACTCTCACTCTCCCACCTTCAATGCTGGTGATGGCATTGCTCTCAATGACAACTTTGTAAAGCTCATTTCCTGGTATGACAATGAATAAGGTTACACCAACAGGGTCGTGGACCTCATGACAATATGGCCTCCAAGGAGTAAGATACCCTGGACCACCCACCCCAGCAAGGACACTGAGAGCAAGAGAGAGGCCTTCCATTGCTGAGGAGTCCCTGTCCCATCTCAGTCCCCAACACTGAGCATCTTCCTCACAATTTCCATCTCAGACCCCCATAATAACAGGTGGGACTTAGGGAACCCTCCATATTCTCTTAAATACCATCAATAAAATTTCACTGCAAAACTTCTGCCCCCCCCAATACCCCAAAATGATAATTTCCATTATCATTTCAATTCCAGTTATACCATGAAGTTTAAGGTGTGACTATGTAGAAAAAGTTTTACAAAGTTCTTGTGACTGTGAGTGTGGCATATATATCTAAATGGCCTAGAATCTAATGTGGCCTCTTACATAAAGGTCTGCAAGCTATAAAGTGTGTGCAATATCTCATTCATAATGGTCTATGTAGGGAGAAGTCTGGGATAATCATTCTGGGGAAATAAGGTTAGGTCTGTCCATACAGGTTGCAAACAGGTCACCAGATTGTTAAGAACCTCTGCTCTCAACTTTCTGGATAGAGTGGTAGAATTTGATTTAATCTTCTCCAATGAGAGACACCCCTATGATTAAAATTCCTTGTTCTCTTTGTGTTCCTCTGTGCATACAAGGCTCTTCTACCCTGTATAATTACTATGTCAGTACCATCAGTAATATTGCTAATGGGTCAGTGAAAGTAAAAGTGCTAAATAATTTGGTTGTGGGAAGTCTGAGGAACAGGTGCAGAGAGGGTTATTTCCTGGCTCTACCCAGTGTTTATTCTTCTCAGTTAACCACATACAAAACCCAGGAAACTCCTATCTCCTATGTCAGTTAACCCTTGTCTTGAATGACACAAGATCTAAAGGAGATCACTGCAATTATTTCCTAAATCCCATGTTACTCACTGAGAATGCTGCAGAAACAGAAATGACAAAAGATCTTCACAGTCACAATGAAAATAGTTTATCCTACAGTCGAATTAATTCCACAGTAGAAGTATTAGAACCTGAGGTAACTCTAACCAATGAAGTGAAAGACTTGCATGACAGAACCTCCTATCTTTGAACAAAGCAATCAAGGTAGATATTGGTAAATGGAAAGGTATCTCCTGCTCATGGATTGGTAGTGTTAAAATAGTAATAAAAATTTTTATCCTAACAAAGGCATTCTCTAGATTCAATGTAATCTCCACCAAATTTCAAAGACTGTTCTTTACAGATGTTGAAAGAATAACACTCAACTTTATATAGAAAATCAAAATAAAACAAGAAGAGCTAAAACAATCCCATAAAAGAAAAAAATATCCAGAGTCATGACCATGTACTGGGACAAACTGTTCCACAGAACTATACAATAAAAACAGCATGGTATTGTCATAAAAACAGACAGATTGATGCATGAAATTGAATGGAAGATCCAGACATAACTCCACACACCGATGGAAACCTAATTTTTGATAAAGAACCCAAAATACACAATGAAAGAATTAAACATCTTCAGCAAATGGCACTGTTGTAATGTAATTTCTGCATGTAGAATAATGCAAATAGATCCATATCTGTTACCCTGCATAATACTCTAGATGGAGGGATCAACACCTTAACACAAAGCCAGATATTTTGAGACTAATAGAATAGCCCAGAAGTTACTGTCAGAGAAGAATTCTGAAAAGAACACAAATAGCACAGTGCTAAGAACAACAGTCAATAAATTTGACCCCATGAAACTGAGAAGGTTCTGTAAGTCTGGGATGGCTGTCCCCTGAGAGGTTCTGCCAGAGTCTGACAAATACAGACATGGATGCTTGCAGCCAACCATTGGACTGAACATGGGGACTGCAAGGAGGCATTGGAAGGACAGAAGAATCTGAAGAATTTGAAACCCCATAGGAAGACTATTATCAACCAACCAGTCTCCCCAGAGCTCCCAGGGACTAAATCACTAACCAAAGAGTACACATGGAGGGGCTATTAACTCCAAATGCTTATGAAGCAGAGTATTGACTTATCTGGCATCAAAATGATTGGAGGCCCTTAATCCTGTAGAGATTTGATGCCCCAATAACATGGATCATAATGAAATTAAATGCATCTGTAACAAAAGGACACTGTCAAAAGGACAAAAGGATACACAATGGGAAAAGGTTCTCATCAATTTTACACATGACAGGGGCACAATTTCCAGAATACATAAAGAAGAAAATATATTTGACACCAAAAAAAAAAAAAATCAAGTAATTCCATTAAAAATGGGCATAGATCTCAAAAGTATGCTTAACAAGGAATCTCGAGTATTAGATTGTTTAAGTTCAAGAGATGTCTAACATCTTTAGACATTAGGGAAATTCCAAACAAAGAGACTTTATCTTAAGTCTGTTAGAATGACTATGATGAAAACAAAATAACAATAAATAATAATAAAATGAATGTTTCTAATGATATTCTACTATACTTGAAAAAGAGCCTACATAATATTCGTCAGAGGTTTCATCCAGGAACTGATGAAAACAGATCCAGAGAAGCACAGCCAAGCATTAGGCAGAGTTTAAGGTATTCTGCAGATGGTGGGGATGAGAGTTTGTAGAACCAAAAGAGGTCAAGAACATTACAAGAATACTAACCTGGGCTCATAGTGGCTCACTAGAGATATATCTGACAACAGGCAGTCTTCATGGGTCTGATATTGGCTCTGTACATATGTGTTGTGGTTGTGTAGTTTTGGGACTTCTCAAAAAGAGATGAGGTCTGTCTCTGACATATTTACCTGTTTTGGGGATTCATTTCTTTACAGTGACTGCCTTGGTCCAATCTTAATTTGTGGGAGGTGCCTAGTCTTACAGTAACTTGACATTTATGTTTAGTTGATATCCCTTAGTGACTTGCTTTTTTCTGAAGGAAAATGCAAGAGGGGTGGATAGATGGGGAGTTAAGTGAGGGAGAGGACTAGGAGGACAGGGAGCGGCATTGTGGTCAGCATATAATATATCAGAAACAAAAAATAAAATTCTCAAAGAGTTAACAAAATATATAATAAAAAAATAAAGAAAGGAGATTAATTCTGATACCATTATTGAATAATATGTTATGGGAAGTAAACAGTTGTTTGAGAGGCTATTATATCTGGTGGATTGGTGGATATGTGTGTGTACAAACTTGCTATACATCGAGAGTGAAGCCAAGGGCACATGTATGAAAACAGACCACTCGACTTGAGTGAATATTAGTATCTTTTGTAGAAGTGAGGGTCAGTTTGAAGCCTGTGTCATAGAATGATGTCATAACCTGGAATATAAAGTTCTACTGGTTATGTCTTAGAATTAAGGCCCTAACACAAGTTAGTCCTACCTATGGTGATGGTACCAATTTTCACAGGGAAGTGATAGAAAACCTTTATAGAGGGGTCAAAGTACAAAGTTATTTACTGAAAAATAATATTACCATATTTACATACCTTTAGCCTATTTTTGAGGATTGTGTATCATGCAGTTTCATAATTAAATAATCCATAGAATGCTATGTCTTCTAACCAATTTCTGGAATTTAACATATGCATTCAACATTCATTAAAGATTCTTAATTGAGGCAGTAGAAGAATAACCTGACTGCCAGTGCAGGAGTGGGAATAATTCAGGAATCGTCCCAACATAACCAAAGCTGAATGCAACAAATCTGAGAGTTGGAGGTAAATTATACGTATTCCACATCTCCCAGACAAGCTAGAGATGCCTATTCTTGTGTCTCTGAGAAAGAAGCTGAATGCCTGATTCCTGATATGACAATTTTGGACTAACAACAACCTATGCCTTTTAATTCCTCACCATTTCAATATTCTCAGAATTCTGTTCTGACAGCTGCAGGACAAACCTGTGATGGTAAAGCCATGCCTGTAGGTACAGGACACTCAAGCCAAGTAGCCTCTTGGTAATAAGGGACAAGGAGGGCAGGAAAGAATAAGGGTAGAAGGGGAAGGAACAAGGGAAGGGAGACTTCTTCCCTGAGTGGGACAAAGGAAGAATTTAGTCTTCATTGAGAGGAGACAGTTGCAGCAAAAAGGAAAATTGCTGTTTATAAGGTAAAATGAGACAACCTATTTGGGGATGAGAGGTTAATTTTTAATTGGACATGTTAATTAGGAGATCCAAAGGGGAGATTGATTGATTGATTGATTTTACATTCCAATTACTGTCCTCTCCACTGGTCCCCTATAAATAAGTCCCTCCTTCTAGTCCCTTCCCTTCTCCTATGAGAGGATAGGTATACTACTGAATATCCCCAAAACCTGGTCCATCAAGTCTCTGTAGGTTTAGGGGCATCATCTCCCATTAAGGCTAAACAAGGAAGTTCAGTTAAGGGACTTTATTCCAAGACAGGAAGCACCTTTAAGGACATCACCCACTCTTGTTATTGGGGGGTCCCACATGAAGATTGAGCTATCCATCTGCTATACATGTGCTGAGGGTCTTGGTCCAACCCATGTATGCCCTTTGATTGGTGTCTTAGTCCCTGAGAGTCCCTACAATTATGGAGTGATTCTCATTGCAGTTCTCTAAGATTAAAAACTTTTATCTGGTAGATCATTTTCATCTCTGTTTTTTCTTTTTTTAAAAAAAATTATTTAAATCACATCATAATTTGCTTATTTACACAGAGGTTTTAAACACAAAAAGGCAGGATGTGGGGAAGGGAATGGCACCGGAGCATAGGTGTTCAGGGGGAGTACAGATATCTTTCAGAACAGGGTATCAGCTGTGTGTAGGTTCAGGGGACAGATCACTATGGCTCTGCCTATGATTCACTTGTCCTTATCTAAGTTGGTACCGTCCACAGAGGCTGCCTATTTATAAGACCTATGACTGCTCGAGCTGGTAAATTTCCACAGAAGCTGCCTGTTTACAATAGCTTATAGCCTTCTGTTTCAGTGTTTTTCCACACAAACCCAGGACTTTGTGTTAGCATGCATGTATGTCAGGCCTATTGCTGAGTTTAGGTCTATGGCTGATTTTAGGCCTTTAGTGTATATGCAGGGCTGCTCCTGACATCTCCTCCCTTCTCTAAGTATAGAAGGGCCTTGGTGATTCTATTCTTGTGTAGGTGGGGATAGAGGCCTGACCTCCAATAATTGAAAGGGACCTTGTAATGGCTCCGGTCCTCCTGTCCTTGTCCAGTGAGGCATGAGGGCCATACCCATCCCGATGTCTTTTTCCTGGAGAGGGGATACTTTTGACATCAACCCCTATGCAGTCAGGCTTGTCCCTCAGGGAACCCAGATAGATATTTTAAAGTTTTATTTATATTCCCTTGCAGTGCTTAGCCTCACAGCCTAAGCAAGAATTCAGATCACCAGTCAGAGAGGGTTCTGGGTAGCCCCTCTCTGCTTGGTCTAGGGGTAGAAGTCCCCTCTTTTAGGTTGGGTGGAGATGGATTTGAGGAACACCTTGGTTAAAGTAACAACTTCATCTTGAGTCTCGTGGTCCTCCATAGCTAACTTATGATAATATATCTGAATAAGTTTTGCTACAAAATTATCTATCTGTTGTATCACAAAGTTAGTCAGCCTATTTAAGGCCTGGGACCAAAAGAAATCAGCAAAAATAACCCAATTAATGGTCTCAAAATGGGAGGAGGTGGGGTTGACAACCATGGAAAGTTGAAAACCAGTCCTTCTACCAGCTCTCATCTTTCTCTTTCTCTTTCTCTCTCTGTCTTTTCTCCGGGCCTTCTCTGTCCTTTTTCATGTTCTCTTTAACCATCCCTGTCTTGTCTATGTAAGGGCAACATTCTTCTTTAAGGGCTGTATACAGTCAAGAGCTGTACATAGTTTTTCTATTGTAGAAAAGTAAATCAAGTCCAATAAAGTCCTTTGCAATTTTTGGAGATCATTTCAGATATCGAAACGAGGGATTTCTTCAGATTAGTGATGTCAATCCTTAGCTCTTTGGTGTCCTTGTCAATGGCCCACCAAGGGTCTGAGTAGTATAAGTCTGGAGGCCAGCATCAGGATTATAGCTTCTATCAGCAGACATCAAAGGGGCTTCATTTTTACCTGGAAAGGAAAAAGAAGGGAATTCTCAGGGAGATTTCTCTTCCCTGGAGGTCAATTGATATTCATCTTATTTATAATTGTGCCTGGCTTTGTGGGGGTATCTTTTTATTTCATTAAACTTTTTGGCAGCCATTTAGCTGTACCTTCTGTTGTATCAAACAGGCATATCAGTCCTCAGCCCCAAATGAGAACTGGGTCCGAGCCATTTCATTTAAGGGTAAGAGGGACCTTCCACATAGCTATGGCATTGTCTTTAGTGGTCTCTAGCTGCAGGATCTTAACAAGCAGTTCGTGGACAAGTTTCGCTCAATGTCAACAGTAATACCAGTTGAGTTCAACAACACTAAGTAAGGTGAATCAATATATGCCTGTTGTTAGCTAAGAATAATGAGGTGGAGCAAACCAAACCAAGGCTCAGTACTAGTCTCCCACTGTCTGTGAGGTCATATTGATACTCCTTCATCAAAGGTTCTTTCATGTGTTTGCTATATCAAAACATCATTTTACCTGTGTCTACTTCAGGAAAAGATTCTTTCATGTGTTTGCTTTATCAAGAATCTTTTGTGTACATATTATACTTTTCAGTTTAGAATTTTTATGGGACTCCCAAGTGTTTGATCAAGTGGGCCTTGGTCTCTTAGGCCTTCCCTTGGGACTCTTTTTTTTTTTTGGTTTTTCGAGACAGGGTTTCTCTGTGTAGCCCGGGCTGTCCTGGAACTCACTCTGTAGACCAGGCTGGCCTCAAACTCAGAAATCCGCCTGCCTCTGCCTCCCAAGTGCTGGGATTAAAGGCGTGCGCCACCACCGCCCGGCTTCTCTTGGGACTCTTTTCCTTTTTTTGATTTACCTTGTCCAACTTCAGTGTAATAGCTTTTGTTTTAACTAATTGCATTTTATTTTGCTCAGGTTTATTTTGACCTCCTACGAACCCACTGTTACGAAAGATAGGAACAACGTGGATCCAGATAGGAGAAGAGGTGAGGAGGAAGAGGAAGGAGTAGAGGGAGGACAAATATAATCAGAGTATACATTATATGAGCAAACAGTCTATTTTTAATTAAAAGGGAAATAAAAGAGTAACAAAAAGAAACTGCTATAAGAGCCCTCATATGCACATTAAAGAACAGATAGTGCTATAATTCTTTTCCATTTTCTCTGTTTTGCTTGTTTTATCTTCTCTAGGCCTTTAGATCTAATAGGCTTCCAACAAAGAGCACAGCATACAGGAGGAGGATATGCAAACAATCAATTTGCTTATAAAAATCAGTCCAGAGCTGATCCTGTAGCTCTGACAGAGGATCACAGCACTGAATTCCTAGGTCCTATCACTCAATGATTAACACTTAAAATAGAACACACAACAATGACTAGATGCTAAGGTGAGATTTTCTTGTTCATTTTTAAGTTTTTTAATTAAACTTTTTAGAGAATATCTTACATGAGTACAGTTTCTGCAGAAACCATAACTATAACATTTGCCATTTTTGATGCTTGTACCATGTGTTCTAGAACAATAATATAGAACTCAAGTTTTATTGCTAGGCATGTTATCAAAAAACATGATAAGTTGCCTTCCCTCCTTGAGGTTCAGGAGCAGGGTTCCCTCTTTTTGATCTTCAATCTCCTGAATTTTATGGCAGGCAGAAATCAGTGGCTATGATACTGCAGTATTGGAAGAGCAGCATGACCACTGGTACAAGAATGGGCACAATTCAGGAATCTTCCTAACATAACCAAAGAGCTGATTACAGCAGAGCTGAAATGAGTGTTGGAGGTAAATTATCTCTTTCAGCTCTCCCAGACAGTTATAGCTCCTGTATTCATGTGTCTCTGAGAAAGGAGATGAATGACTTGATTCCTCATGTGATGAGTTTAGACTAACAGCAACCATATAAATCTGAAATTCTTTGCCATTCAATATTCTCAGAAATTTGCTCTGACAGCTTCAGGACAACATTGTTGATGGTAACGCCATGCCTGTAGGGTCCCAGGACATCAGAACCCAAGTTCTCAGGACAAACAAGTCTTGATTTCCCCAGAGGAAAAGAGGGCATAGAATAAGAGGCAAAGACAGAAGATAAAGGATGAGGGAGAAGGGGAGAGAACAAGAGAGGGAGGATTTGTCTTGGAATTGGACAAAGGAAGTCCATCTTTGAATAGGGAGCAGACAGATGCAGCACATAGAAAAAGTGGGTGTTTATAAAGGTGATATGGGATACCTTGTGTTAGGATGAAGGGTTTATTTTTAATTGGACATTATAATTAGGAGATTCAAAGGGGACTTTTCACCCACTAATTTATTTATTCATTTAATAACTCATAGCTTTACTCCCTCTTCTTGTTTCCCCTAAACACAGTCACTCCCTCCCTTCTCCCCTGCTGAGATGGTGACGGCCTCACTGGATATAACTGAACCCTGTACATCATGTATCTGCAGTGTTATTGTCGTCCTCTCCCATTAGGCCAGACAAGGGATTCCAGTTAGAGGAATGCATTCCACAAACAGGCAACAGCTCTAGGGACATCGCCCACTCCAGTTGTTCGGGGACCCACATGAAGACTGAGCTGCACATCTGCTACATATGTCCTGGGCACTTTGGTTCATCCCATGTATGCTCTTGGGTTTTTGGCTCAATCTCTGACAGTCCCCGAGATTATGGAATTATTCTCCTGGAGTGAATCTCAGATCTCTGAGATTCCAACCTTTCAACTGGTTGGTCTATTTTACTTTTTCTAAGCAGAATTGTCACTAATTATGCATTCTTGTAACTGCAGTCCTATTTAAGCACTGAGTTTAAAACTATTTCAGCTTCTAAGGTTCAGTCAGGTTGTGAGCTGCTGCAGCATTTCAGTTATTTATGTCAACAGTCTCAGTCCTGTGTACTATCATTGTGTCTTTTTACTTTGTCTGTTATACAATGTAGGGTGAGAGATTTACACTCTGGAAACAGATTCTCTGTCCTGGGTATAACCTGATGAAGACAGGGAAGACCCTATTATCTCCTGTAATTATCTTTTTAGAAATGGGAACTGCAAGAGTTGGATCCAACTGCCACTAAGGAGGAACCCGGCTTTGAGAGGGACATTACAGTAATATTGGCACAACTTAAAATATTTGATTTATATATAAGTCATTATCCCCATTTAAATTAGATCCACTTCTCCCTTCAGCTGAGCTTCATGAACACTGACGTTACAGGCATAAAGTTTTTCTAAAGTCAGCTGTGCTACTTTAATGTAAGCCATGACAAACCTACCTGCATGGAAGCTCATGACCAGCAGGGGCACAATGAGGCCAGGAATCCCCATAGATGAGGTATGTGTGGAGGGGATCCTGTATCCTTTGTGGTTTCCTTTCTTAAGGGTGTTAAGTGATCTGGCTTTGCTGTAAATGACATGTGATGTCTCCATGCTCAAATAGTGTAAAGATTCTTTGTGAAACACTTCACAGATGTCTGTTTACTTGTTTCTATGTGCTTTTTAGAATTTTTGAATAAAATCATACAATGTATTCTAATAACTGTTTTCCCCACCCACAACTTATTAGATCCTTCGTACCTTCCAACTCACTGAAATACACACTTTTTTTCTTTCTGAAAAAGCAAAAAGAAAAAAAAGAGAAAAAATGAAAAAGAAAGAAATTTGAAGAGGCATTAAGTGAACAACAACCAAAACAAAACCCCAAAAAAAAAAAGACACATACACAAACACACACACATACACATTCATATATATACATATACATACACACACACAGAGAAAGAGAGCTAGGAGAGAGAGAGAGAGAGAGAGAGAGAGAGAGAGAGAGAGAGAGAGAGAGAGAGAGAAACCAGTAAAACCACAATTCTATGGTCCTGATAGGAAAATTTAAGTGAGACAAAGATCTCAAGAAGGTGATATTGGAAAAATTATCTGCAGAAATAACATTGACTTCATTTTTTGTTGGCTATCAACTGCTAGGCATGTCTTCCATGATTAATTGTGCTTAATATCTCCTGTGAGACTCTACTGAAGAAATCTAATTTTTCCTTTGTATGTGTCAATTGCAGAACATCGTGGCTAGGGGTTAGGGCCTGTGTCCATTTTCCTCTCTCAATGTGGGAATTTAATGTGGGATGACTTGGTTCAGGCTCTGTGTCTACAGCCACAGTCTCTGTGAATTCATATGGGCATCAGTCCAATTTTGTCTGGAAGACATTCTTTCCTTGGGGTCATGAGCCATCTTGGCTCTTATAATCTGCTCAATTTTAAAATCTTTTACTCCCTATTTTATGTCTATTTCATTATATCATCTTTGTAAAATCCTCATTCCTTAGTGGCCTACTTCTAGTCTCTCTGCTTCTACAATTAAATACAACAAACAAAGTAGCCAAATCTTGCAACACAAATAAGAACATGAAGCGCTTGCCTGAAGGACATGGATGACCATTCAGTATATTTTCTCCAGTTCCATGCATACACATATAGATCACATATTTTATGTTTTACCACTGATTTATAGTTCTTTTTTCTATATGCACAACTTTGTCACTTTTAATTTTTGGTTTGTTGGAAACCTGAGATGATTCCTTCCTGTATATGCTGTGAATAAAGCATGAATAACTTGCTGTGAATAAATATTGGTGTGTAAGTGTTGCTATAATAAGATGTAGAGTCATTAGAGTACATGTTTTGGAGGAATAGGCTGGGATACAATGTAATTTTATTTATTAGTTTTGGTGAATTTTCATAGGAAAGACTTCCTCTTGGGTAAGTGTGGTTAAAGCCCAGGTTTAGAGATGATAGAGGCTCTAGTAGACCTTGATTGTATTGATAAAGACCATTTTGTTGAACTGCCTTATAAAAATTTATGTTTATACCCAGTAGAGTGTCTGAGCCTTGATCACAGAGGCTCACATATATTGTGTGTACAGACTGATGCAGACATTCATGATTGTCAGATTGCTGAGAATGATTGACAGAGTAATCAGTCACAGATCAGTAATTATACCAATCTCTCACCCCAAAATCAAAGACCATTATAAAACAGGGAAAAGGAAGGATGTAAGATACAGAGAATGGGGTTGAATGACATCAAATTCTATCTCTAGGGATTACCCTGTTCTTACTGCACACAAGAACTCTCAGTAGCTATATTAACCAGCAAAACACACAGACACAAATCAAACCAGTAAAAATTACTACCTTGGAGACATCAAAATGGCTTAGCAGGTAAAGATGCCTGTCCCTTGGTAAGCTTAGAAATATTAGGTAAATCTCTTGGAATTGAATTATGTAAGTCATATTCTGAAATTAATGTACACACTTTTGTGCATATGTACATGCTTCTTACCAAAAAATAAGATAACATATTAAAAAAAAAACATTACAACATGGATGGGGAGGAGCCCTTGAGGGCCAACACCAAGCAGAAAGACTTTGACGTTTGATGAGTCATAGGGAAAATACATTCACTTTTTGGGGAAAATATTTCAGGAGATTCAATATTTACTAAAGATGACTCTTTGTGTATATAGACAGGACACTTATATTAGTCATTGTAGTAAGTTTTGAAGTATATAAGATGTTGGAAAGGCAAATATTAATTTCATATATCTGAAAGTTGGTAGTAAGTTCTCAAAAATTTTTTGGAATTTTCCATCATTTTAATCATCATCATAACAACAATCTGATCATAAGACAATCTGATGACACTGTGTCAAAGAGGAGCAAGAGACTCAGCCAAATATCTTTTGAGAGCTTAGGCCTGAAGTTGCATTCACAGCATCTGCTCAGAGCTAGGGAAAGTATATGGAATGCATTTCCTCAGAGAGAATTAAGACATAGACCTGAGCATCTTGCTGCCTATACCATGTGCCTTTTCAGTCCTTCCCCTCCAGTCTTTCTTCAATTGAACTAGGTTCTTATGTAAAAAGTTGGCTACTCATGAATATGCAAATTACCTGAGTCTATGGCATTAAATACAGGCATGTCCTGAAAACAAAATATGATCAGTGTCCTCTTCCTGAACACACTGACTCTAATCATGGGATGGAGTTGGGTGTTTCTCTTTCTCCTGTCAGTAACTGCTGGTAAGGTGTTCACCATTTCCAAATCTGATGTGGAGACAGGATGTAAGGTGACAATGAAATCCAGTCTGCCTTTGTCTCCACAGGTATTCACTCACAGATCCAGCTGCAGCAGTCTGGAGCTGAGCTAGAGAAGCCTGGGACATCAGTGAAGTTGTCCTGCAAGGCGTCTGGCTATGACTTCACTAGCTACTATATGTTCTGGGTAAAGCAGAGTTCTGGACAGGGCCTGGAATGGATTGGATGGATTTATCCTGGAAGTGGTGTACTACCTACAATGATAAATTCAAAGGCAAGGCCACCTTGACTGCAGACAAATCCTCCAACACAGCCTACATGCAGCTCAGCAGCCTGACATCTGAGGACTCTGCGGTCTATTACTGTGCAAGATACACACAGTGTTGTAACCACATCCTGAGTGTGTCAAAAACCCTGGAGGAGCAGAAAAATTGCTTCCTCCCACAGACCTATTGTGCCTTTGTCAACTTTGTAAAAGAACATCTATGAATAAAGTGATGCTGGTTTGAGATAAACCTACAGTTCACCATAACTTGTCAATCTCTTCAGTAGTGACCACCTTCATTGACAAGTTTGTTACTCAATGAAACAATAAATGGGAACAGTGTGATGATGCATAATAAAAATATCACTGGAACTTGAGAGATCAGAACTTTTGAAATTGTTGGGAATAAAGTATAATATGAATTTGACCTATAAAATCCAAATTACCAACATGGGTGCAAAAACTCACAATCTTAAGTAATAAGTGATCTCAGGTGTATTATTAAATATGGTTAGTTTTCCAACAGAAGTTCAGTCTCATAAGATTTGAAAAATATTTATATGAGAATGAAAAGTAATGAAAATATAATTCTGGTTGGTTGGGGAAATATTAAATCACTTTTCATGAATTTCATATACTAACACAAGCTATGTACTTGTTAACTGAGGTAGGTTCTAAGATTATACATAAGTGTTTGATCCCATATTTCCTTCCTTCTCCATCTCAGTAATCATCCCTACAGTCACTATCCTTTTTAGAACATGGACCTATACTGATACACCATTAACTCTCATAGTCCAATGAATACCTGTTGCCCTTCTTTGTTCTATACAGTATTTTTGAACATGTGTCTCTGCATCCACATGTGTTTTCTTGTGCTTTGTTTCTGGTAAATTTTCTTCTGTTTGTATTGTCATATTCCATTTGTTTGCTTTTCCTTCATTTCACTTTCTTTTCTTTTTGCATTATGTATAGGTTCTGTTCCTTTTTCTAATTAGATAAAGAAACACAATCAAGCTGGAAGAACACCAGGGAGATGTTAAGTAGTGAAAGTCAGTCTTCAGACTATATTGAAGGAGGAATGTATTTTCAGAAAAAAATAAAAAAAGAACTTAAAAAAATAAATAAATAATTCTCATAACATATTTGTTATGTAAATATCCATATGCACAAGTGCCCATTTTTCAGGTCTCATTTCCTTTTAAATTGTTCATAGTATATCAGAACCCAGGTCTGAAAAGATATAGGGTAAAGCATATGTAAAATGCATAATTTACGTTGTAGTGAAATACATTAGTAAAATATCTCGGTTTTAGCCTCTCTCATTCATTCTCTCTATGTTTCTCTCTGTCTCTGTCTCTGTCTCTCTGTCTCTGTCTCTCGTCTCTCTGTCTCTCTGTCTCTGTCTCTCTCTCTCTCTCTCTCTCTCTCTCTGTGTGTATGTGTATGTGTGTGTGTATGTATTTTTAGGAATGAACTTTTCCAACATTTATCTCTAAGTGCACAGAACAGTTTCTACTAGAATATTTTTTTATTACTAGAGAGCGTCCCTGCAGGTGCCCTAGTGGTAAACAAAGCATAGGAAGAAATGAGAATGTGACATAGTACAAAAATGACTTTGTCAACCTGAATTAGACAATGAAGAGTCTAAACCAGGCAGTTTATTACAGGTATATTTCAACAGAATTGAAGTTGGATAAGGGTCTCCAGGCAGCAATCAGTTCTATACCATTCAAATCCCATTGAACAATAAAGCTTAAGGTTTCTGTGTAGACCCTATTTTATGAAGTTCTTGTAACCATGAGGGTGGGTTCTTTTGCTAAAGTCTAGAGCCTAGTGTACTCTCTGACCAACAACATACAGATCAGGAAGCCTTAAATATCTGTGACACCTCCTCTAAGGATGGCTAATAGTCTAATGATGGCAAAGTTGGGAAAATCATTCTGGGTAATTAGTGTGTGTGCTGTCCCTACAGATAGCAGAAGGATCAAGAGGTTATTAAGAACCTCCATCTCAGCTTTCTTAATAGAATGCAGTTGTTTGATTTTATCTCCTTCCTTTAGGAGACATCCCTGTGTGACTAAAATTTTTGCTTCTCTTAGTGCTTCTCTGTGAATAAAAGGCTCTTATGCTCTCTAGAGCATAGGTTTGTGAGTTGAATCTTGGGAATTTCAAACTTCTGGACTAATATCCAATTATCAGCAAGTGAATACCATGTGTGTTTTTTTGTGATTGGGTTACCTCACTCAGGATGACATTTTCTAGTTCCATCCTTTTACCTAAGAATTTCTAGAATTCATTGTTTTTAATAGCTGAGTAATACTCCATTGTGTAAATCTAGTACATTTTTTTGTATCCATTCCTCTGTTGAAGGACATCTTCTGCCTATTATCATTAAGGCTGCTATGAACATAGTGTAGCATATGTCCTTGTTATATGTTGCAGCATCTTCTGGGTATATGCCCAGGAGTTGTATAGCTGGGTCTTCTGGTAATGCTATGTCCAATTTTCTGAGGAACCTCCAGACTGATTTCCAGAGTGCTTGCACTATCTTGCAAGCACACCAACAATAGAGGTGTGTTCCTCTTTCTCCACATCCAGTCCAGCATCTACAATCACCTGAGTTTTTAATAGTAGCCATTCTGTCTGGTGTGAGGTTGAATCTCAGGGTTGTGTTGATTTGCATTTCCCTGGTGACTAAGAATGTTGAACATTTCTTTAGGTGCTTCTGAGACATTCAAGTTTCTTCAGTTGAGAATTCTTTGTTTAGCTCTGTACCCCATTTTTAATAGGGTTATTTGGTTTTCTGGAGTCTAATTTCTTCAGTTCTTTGTATATATTGGATATTAGTCCTCTATTGGATGTGGGATTGGTAAAGATCTTTTCCCAATCTGTTGGTTGCCATTTTGTCCTATTGACAGTGTCCTTTGCCTTACAGAAGCTTTGCAATTTTATGATGTCCCATTTGTTAATTCTTGCTCTTAGAGCATATGCCATTGGTGTTCTGTTCAGGAACTTTTCCCCTGTGCCTAGTTATTCGAGGGTCTTCCCTACCTTCTCTTCTATTGGTTTCAGTGTGTCTGATTTTATGTGAATGCCCTTGATCCACTTGGACTTGGGCTTTGTACAAAGAGATAAGAATGGATCAATTTGCATTCTTCTACATGCTGACTTCCAGTTCAACCAGCACCATTTGCTGAAAATGCTGTCCTTTTTCCACTGGACTGTTTTAGCTCCTTTGTCAAACATCAAGTGACCATAGGTTCATTTCTGGATCTTCAATTCTATTGCATTGATCTTCTTCACTGTCTCTGTACCAATACCATGCTGTTTTTATCACTATTGCTCTGTAGTACAGTTTGAGGTCAGGGATGGTATTTCCCCAGAAGTTCTGTTATTGTTGAGAATAGTTCTCACTATCTTGAGTTTCTTTTTTTTGTTCCAAATGAATTTGGAATAAGTTTTAAATCAAATTTGTAATGTCAAACTACAGTGTGAGTTTTTGTGACTTGGGATAAGAGATATGAAGACAGTAACTTAATTAAATTGATCTTGTCAATGTCCAGAATTGAAGAAAGGGAAGAAATGATGTCCTCACACAAACACCATACCACTGCCCCTTACATATGAATTTAGGCAAAGTTTACCACAATTTTCTGAATTTGATGGCTGCCTTTATCCATTCACAATTTCTAAACCTCAACAGGAATTTAATTTATTCCTCTCGACTTACCCTACCCACTCTTTGCCTTGTAGGACTCCCCTTGAAATCCTCAAAATCACATATGGCCAGCGACTTTCAGAATGAACTTGACTAGTCAATGGCTTCCACTGCAGACAGCCTTGAGTTCCTTCAATGCCAGATAACCTCTTTAGCAGGAGTTGGTATCCAAACACAAAAGGGCCCTGGACTTAGTGACTGGAGAACAGGCAGCCAGTTGTGCTTTTTGCTTCTATGTCAATGAATCTGGGCTGGTAGAACAAGATGTACAAATGCCCACGGAGCTCCTGGAGAAAGTCTGGGCAGGCTTTGCTCTCAACACCTCTATCCCTTGGTTCTCTAACCCCTTGGTATCTTGGCTTCTTCCCCTACTTGGCAACATAATAGCCATTGCAGCCTTGTGTTTTTGGTACCATACCTCGATCAGTTTTCTAAATCAGCAGATGAATATCATGGCAAAGATCACTACTATTCAGATCTTGATTCAATATCAAACTGTTCCAACATAGGAGACAGTTATTTTGATGACAGCTCTTCTTTGTAAAAGAGAAAAGTAGCAGACATGGGGCAGTATACCATGCCAGGAAACTTGGTAATGCAGAGTGATTTGCAATCCCCAGAACTTCATATATACCAGAGAATGGTAGGAAATCCTTTACCTCCTTTTGACCAGGCTGCTGTTGCATGACCACAGCACACGCATGGATAGGATTGTGACAATCAACCACACAGGGGCAGTGCTCCAAACACCTCCACATGCAGATGAGGCATCCCTAACATCTCAGACTAAGTCAATAGAAAATATCTTCTGTCAGACACCCTACCCACCCCAACATGTATAAGATCCTATGCAGAAGAAATAAACTTGTATGAGAATTACTTATCGTGGATTGTCAGAGAGCTTCCCTCATAAGAGCAGTAGTATGTCAATGGGAAGAGAGCAATCTCCTGAAGCTGTCACCACTGGAAACTGCCTGGGCCCACCAAGAACACTTCCTGCCTGGTAGCCCTAACCTGAGTTCCTAGCTGTTGCTCCTGGCTTGCTAGCCAAGTACCCTGCAGGTTCTGGTAGGCGGAAAAATGGCAGTTGAACTCTCTCTGCTAGTGCAAGCCTGCCTGCCACTTAGCAATACCTCCACATATCAGCAGGTGCTAAAAGAGAGACTCAATCCAACTCCTGTTTCCTCTTCACTTGAATACTCTCATAGGGAATGAGCCCCAATACACCATGTTGCAGATTTCAGTGGACACCATATGTGCAGCAGGTATGAGAATCTTTCAATCTGGTGTTATGTGCAAGCTTTATGTTCCACATCCATCCTGGTTTTGCGATTTATTTGCAAACTATTTCCTTATCTGATTAAGAATCAACTAGAGTTCCATCCATCTGCATGCAAATTTCAAGAAGTCATTATTTTAAATAACTGAGTAGTACTCCATTGTGTAAATGTACCACATTTTCTGTATCCTTTCCTCTATTTAGGGAATCTGGGTTAGTTTCCAGCTTCTTGCTATTATAAAGAAGTCTGCTATATACATAGTGGAACATATGTCTTCGTTATATGTTGGAACATCTTTTGGGTGTATGCCCAGTATTGGTATAGCTAGGTCTTCAGGTAGAACTACTTCCAGTTTTCTCAGGAACCACCATATTGATTTCCAAAGTGCTTTTACCAGCTTGCAGTCCCACCAGCAATAGAATAATGTTCCTCTATTTCCACATCCTCACCAGCATCTGTTGTCACCTGAGTTTTGGATCTTAGCTATTTTGACTGCTGTGAGGTAGAATTCAGGGTCATTTTGATTTGTGTTTTTCTGATGACTAAGGACGTTGAAATTTTCTTTAAGTACTTCTCAGCTATATTAGATTCCTTAGTGGAGAATTCTCCATTTAGCTCTGTACTCCGTTTTTTAATAGTGTTATTTGGTTCTCTGGAGTCTAACTTCTTGAGTTCTTTGTATATTTTGGATATTAGCCTTTGATCAGAGGTTGGGTTGGTAAAGATCTTTTCTTAATCTGTGGGTTGTCATTTTGTCTGTGGGTTTGCATTTGGGGTATAAATGTTCAGAATGAGAGTTCACCTGGTAGATTTTTCCTTTGATGAGTATGAACTGTCCTTCCCCATCTTTTGTGATGCTGACCCATGCAGATGTGGATACTTGGAGTCAACCATCAGACTGAACTCAGGGACTCCTGTAGGGGAGCCCCTGGAAGTGCTGGAGGAGCAGAGAGGATTGCATCCCCATTGGAAGAACAACATCAGCTGGCTGGACAACCCAGTGCTCCCAGGGACTAGGACACCAACCAAGGAGTGTACAGGGAGGGACCCATGGCTCCAGATACCTATGTAGCAGAGGATGGTCTTGTATTATATCAATTGGAGGGGAGGCCCTTGGGCCTGAGGAGGTTTGTTGTCCTATCATAGTGGGATGCTGGAGCAGTGGGCCTGGAGAGGGTGATGGGTGAACATACTCATAGAGGCAATGTGGAAGGAGGAGTGGGTAGGTGTGGGATGGGATTTGTCAGAGGAGTAACTGGAAAGTGGGATATCATTTAGATGCAAATGAATGGAATGATTAATAAAACATAAAAATAATCAGCTCTAATGTTGTACTTAGAATTTCAGGTTACTGTGGGGATTCCTGTGATTAATGATTATTATTTGTTAGGGATTCACTTTCATTCCCTCCTTTTCCAAGTCAAATATTAATGGCTGAATTACATTTTATCTCATGAGATTAGATCTTACCTCTATTAACAGACTTCACACATCATGTAAACATACGTCTGGTTGGCACTATACTCTGTGCATATCTTCAATCTCATTCCTCCCTTAGTAAACATATAACATAATTTCCACAAAAAAAATAAAAATATTACTATCATTTTCAATCCAAGTGCTCGAGAACTTCTGAAGGATGAATTGATGATTCTATTTTATCTAACAATTGTTTCTACTGAAGAGATTTTCCCTTCACATCTGAAGTCTGGTATTTTGAACACTATAAAGTCATTCAGTAAAATTTTGATTAAGCGAGCTCCTCAAAATTTTCTACAATATTTTATAATTTTTAAGACTTCATTGGCAGGGTGATTAACATCTATATTTATATAATATTGTTAGAACAAATTTATGAAACATATAAAATTTTTAACATTTTACCAAACATTCCACGTTTGTCCTTTTAATCTCAAACCCAGAAGTCCTCCATTCACTGGTGAAAATTCAGGAAATGTATCTATGTTCATTGCAGCTCATATCACAGACTTGATTCAACATCATATTTTTATGCACTCCATAGACAAAGCATGTGAAATGCAACATCCATGTTCCTGGCTAGATGTGATACTCTCTCTCAGAAGAGTCTTGTTTTCTGCATTTCCCATATTCATGACCAGCAGTCCATCTATCTCTGATCCTCTAATACCATCTTTCAAAGCAAAAACTTTGCTAGGTTCTAATATATTTCCATGATTTTTTGCTTCTTGTGGGCCCTTCCTATTGCCTGTCTTGATGAGGATATTTGTGAGGTTTTTGAATCTAATGGATAGAATATAGTATATTCTCAAATATTCTCTTATTTCAAGACATATAGTTCAATCATAGATGAAAAGTCCTTGTAATGTTGATAATCCCAGGGGGAAAAATCGAAGGTTTAGTGCAGGTTTTATTGCCCATCCTACCCTAAGGGTTCAAGTCCTCAGCTGGCACCCAGCATTCTAGGTTTGCTTTCTTTTGAAAATGAGGCTACAACTTTGTGGAAAGATCATATTTCATGGTTTATACATATCTTGTTATCTTTATCTTTTGAAAGTTTTTAAATATAAAGATTTTTTCACAAATATGAGTGTGGTTTTGGTGCAGCTCTCTTTGATGAAATCAGCAGTTCACTCAAGTTTATTTTCATATATTTAATCATGTTCATACTAAAAATTCACTATGAAAGTAGTCCAAATTTAGGCAATTCATATTATGTTGATGTTCTAACAGATCATTACTGACCGAATCATGGAGAATACATTGTTCTTTGACATCTCTGAAGTACTGAAAAAAATTCCCCAGTCACTGTGTGTAACTTTCACCATCTTTTGCCCATTGTATTATCCTCCAGGATGTAAAGTATCTCATAGACCTGAAAAATAAACCAACTAAACAATAATTCTCTGCTTTTAAAATTGTCACAAATGAGGGCAGTAAAAAGCTGAAGGAACCAGTTATGGAGTAAACAGAAATCAGAAAACTGTGAACCAGGAAATTGAAAAATAATTAAAGTAAATGAAATATTACTCTGTTCAGTTTAATTATAGATTTTGCAAGAGTCACCCTGAATATGACACATACTCTTATATTATACAAGGAGTCTACAATATTTGTACGTGTGTATGTGTGTCTGTGTCAGAGAGAGAGAGAGAGAGAAAGAGAGAGAAAGACAGAGAGAGAAAGAGACAGAGACAGAGTGACAGAGAGAGGGATAGAGAGAGGGAGAGAGAGTGTTTGTGTGTGGAAGACAATATGTTCTGACAGGACTCACGTAGGAAACCATCTCTGTCATCAGGCACGTGCAACGAAAAGGTAGGAAAACATCAATGCTTTGAGTTCTTCATGTGTCTGTCCTACATGCAAAACCTCAATGTAATGATCCCTGGATAAGTGAACAGTGTCATGAAACTTTATTTTAGACTAAGGGTCACAGTCAGTGTTGATTCTTCTATACAGCATTCATTAGAATTGCCTTATTCTGAGGACTCGCGTCTTCAGTTAAATACACTTTAAGGGGATGAGAGGTTTGCTCCCTTGAGGGCTGCTATGATTCCTATCACAAATTGGTTCCTCTTGAGTCCTAAAAGTTAAGTACACCCTCAGAGTGGCATCTGATTAGGGAATGCAAATCTCTCCTGGCTCCACCTAATCTTGGGTTGAAAAGCCAAAGGTGAGCATGGGTACATACTGGTGTGCAGCCATGGACAGGCTTACTTCCTTATTCCTGCTGCTGATTGTCCCTGCATGTGAGTACCAAGGATCCCTAAAGGATGAACTTTTCCATCTCCACTCTATTCCAACCTTTACCATCTGCTCTATTTTCTGTCCCAGAAAATAGATGTCCTGTCCCAGAAAATAGATGTCCTGTCCCAGGTTACTCTGAAAGAGTCTGTTCTCAACACTAAAGATAGTTTACAATTTTTAAAAGTATTATAACATAGATGTGGAGGAATGCTTCAGACCTACATCAAGCTGAGGGTTTGTTGACATTTGAAGACTAGTAAAGAAAATTTAATCAAATTTTAGTAATATTTTTGACAGTTCCCTATGTACTAGTGAATGACTTCACCTATGTGTACATAAATAGCAGTAACTGGACATGCTAGGTTATTAGTTAATGAAATACATTAGGTTATGGTGTTGGGAGAAAGAATTATTTGAAGATCCCAATGAAACTAGAGTGACACAGTAGACATAATGATCATAGTATATTTCATTTATAAATGAAAGTTGCAAAGAAACAAAATAATTCTGTAAAGTAAATATATCAGAATTTTATATGTTTAGAATTTTCATACAAGTGAATTGTGTACACAGTTAATATTTCCCTCATAACCTCTATCTTTCTTTTTTGCCCTCTTATTTTTCACATTATTATAATAGAAAGTATCATTTAAATATTGTTATGACTTTGTATACATAAGTCTATATAAGGTTGCAGTCTGTAAAAACTACTAAGACCCTCATTCAATGTCTGTGTTTCTAATATGGCCTCAATGAATACAGTCATCTCCAGTTGTAATTGTATCCATTTTAACAAAACTGACATAAGTATTTTATTCCTTTCTGAGGATGTGTATATATATATATATCTTATGTATATGTATATATACTTATGTATGTATGTATATATACTTATACACATATATGTGTGTGTCTGTGTGTATGTATCCATGTCTTTTGGATGCAATCTTTTTTAACAGTTACATAGTTTATTTACATAATTTACTTATTATGCTATTACTACAATAATCCTTAATGTACAAATACTTCTGAAGCATAATTACTTTTGGTCGTTTGTGTGAGATTTTTCGTATAGAGCATGTTGGAATGGCAAATGTTAATTGCAAGTTTTGAAAGGAGGTTGTACATTCTAATAACATCGCTATTTTTGAAATTTCAAATCACTTTTGTAATCTTTGTAACTACTTACAAATCTATGGGTTAACCTACTCACAAGTACAGCCACTGTCTCAGACTGTAGTTTTAGAGCTTAGGCCTAATGCTATATCCATAGCCTCTTCACCCGGCTCAGGGAAATGGTATAGTAGGAATTTCCACAGACAGGATTAGGACTTGTGACTCAGTAGCTTGATTGCTGACTAAACTGTCCCCTCTTGTGAAGAAGGAGTTGGTCCTATTTAAAAAAATATTCTCCTCACGAATATGCAAATCATGTGAGTCTATGGTGGTAAATATAGAGATGTGTACACCAATCAAAATCATAAGCTCACCGTCCTCTCTATAGTCACTGAGAACACAGGACCTCACCATGGGATGGAGCTGTATCATCCTCTTTCTAGTGGCAATGGCTACAGGTAACTTGTTCACAATTTCAAACTCAAGGACAAGCCATACACTTGGGTGACAATGGCATCCATTCTGTCTTTCCCTCCACAGATGTCTACCCCCAGGTCAAGCTGCAACAGTCTGTGGCAGAGCTGGTGAGGCCTCGGTCTCAGTAAATTTGTCCTACTAGGTTTCTGACTACACTATCACTGAGAACAATTTCACTATGCACTGGTTGAAGCAGAGCCATGGAAAGACCCTTGAATGGATTGGAAGGATTTATTCTTACAATGATGATACTAAATACAATCAAAAGTTCCAGGACAAAGCCACATTGACTGCAGACAAATCCTCCAACACAGCTTACATGGAGCTCAGCAGCCTGACATCTGAGGACTCTGCGGTCTATTACTGTGCAAGGCACAGTGTTGCAACCACATTCTGAGTGTGTCAGAAACACAGAAGGAGCAGAAAGCTGTGCTGGGGCTGAGATTACTCAAAGATTAGCCTGAAGATTTGCCCATTCACAATCATTTTTAGAGTCCATTTTTTTGTCTCTTCCTTTTGTCAATTTTGGAAAGGGATATCTATGAATTATGTGATATTGATTTAAAATGTTCCTAGAGTATCCCATACCTTGTTAATATCTTTACCAGTGACCATCTTGATTGACATTTTTCTTCTTTAATCAAATAATGAAAAGGAAACTTTGATTATGCATGATAAGTATATTTCTGGATTCTGATAAACCTAGAATTTCATTGCAATAGCTGGAATAAATTATAATATGTATTTCACTTGTAAATTCCCATGAAACTCTCTAAAAACCAAAATTCCTCGCACAGTCTTAAGTTTTACGTGACTTCTACATACATTGTTCACTTTAGCTGTGTGGTCCAGCAGAAGTTTCAGGCTCTTAGAATATAAGAGCTATGTATAATAGAATATATATTCTCCTATGTGTAATTTCTATCCATTGGACAAAAATAATATTAAATCCCTTTTCACAGAGCTCAGTTATTAACTCAGTGTATGTACATGTTATATTGGTAGACTATGATTTTTATTGTTAATATCTGGTCCAATAAAAGTCATCCCAGTCTCACTAATCAGCCGTACAGTTAGTAGCCTTTAAATATTAGGAGTCAAAATGGGACAAGCAGGTGATCATCCTGAAATGGCCTGCTTTAGATTATTATATTAGCTGAGACAGGTGTGACCATATTAAGCAAGGCTATAAGAGATTCATTTTAGGAAATATTCCTGCTATTAATATGATTATAATATATATATATATATATATATATATATATATATATTATATATATATATATATATATATATATATTATATATAATTAAGTAATAGTACACCCCTTTGGAGCAGCTATCTGCAAATCCATGGTGATTTACTCTCTAGTAGTGATGCTATATAGACAAATAGATGACTTCCTAAGTCTTAATGATGATCCTATAAGAATTTCTAAAATTCTATCTGTGATATTAAGCTCTTTTATAGTGGGACTGCTATTAGGTCTCTTCTGATAATCAAAACCACAATGAAAACTCTGCCAAGTGTCACAAGTTAATTGCTCTTAGATAGTAACCAGACTTTCTTTTACTCAGAGCACATTGCAAGATGTTGTAAAATAATTATCCAGAGGTCAAAAAAGGAACTAATGACTTACTATACATGCTAGAACAAAAGAGGTAATATTTAATGTATTTATTTATACAAAACTTCACATATGAGTGAGAACACAAAACACTTGCTTTATAGACATGGGTTATCTATTCAGTATATATTTTCCAGTTCTATGCAGACACTTGTAGATTATATAATTCATGTTTTACCACTGAGCCCAACTTGATTTGAACTGATTTGAATAGAAATGAATAAATAAGCATACATTAATCTGTCTACGAACTTATGTGAGTTTATGCATATTTGCTTTTGTAAAAGGTTTTTCTTCTGTGAGTGTGTTATTCTCTTCTCTTGGTTCAATAGAAGTTTATTGTTCCAAATTTTCCCTCTAGCCCCACAAGCAAGAGACATCTGGACAAAAGGGAAACGACTCTAGAAATTAATCCTTTACTGAATCTCCTGATGTTTTTGTATGAGGTGCTAAATGTTAGAGACTGTATTCTCTGGCCTCAGAGGAACACAGAAGGCAGGTCAGCTACAATTGCATAGTAACTTAGACTTAGATAAGTAAACTTTATTATACAACAACTGTAAATATCTAGTAAGACAAAGACTTCCCCTCTGCCAATGTTTGTCTTCTTACACTGCCTCAAGAAGAACCAACAAGAAAGAAGAACCTTCCACCAGGGATGGACCCAGGCACATAGAGACATATTCTGATACATTATCAACTCTCACAGTTGCTTGTATTACCAGTCCATCTTTGTCCGATAGAATATTTGTGAACTATTGTGTTTCTATGTCTATGTGTGGAAGTGAACCATGAGAAGTGATGAGACTGAGAATTTGGTGCACATTGACTTTGTCAACATGGCTCAGATTTCAGGGTGTCTAAGATAACAGGTAGTTTATTGTAGGTATGTTTAAACACCATGGAGTTAGGAAAAGGGTCTGCAGGCAACAATAATTTCCATAGTCATTCCAATTCCAGTTGTACACTGAGGTTTAAGGTGTGACTATATTGAAAGTGTTTTATAAGTCTAGACTAGGCAGTCCTCTGCTACTTACGTGCTGTGAGTTTCCATCTAGGCCATATATGCTCTTTAGTTTGGGGCTCAGTTTCTGAGAATTCTACAGTTCTGGTATATTTCTTATTGAAGTTCTTTCAGATTCAGAGATTTCACCTGCTTTGTTCCTTTCATTTTTTTCTGCAGAGTTCTTCCTAATTATCCATTCTTGTTAATACAAGTGCATTTCAGCACTAAGTTCAAAATTCTTTCAGCTTCTAAGAGTCAACCAGGTCCTGAGCTCATTCAATATTTTAGTTATTTATAACAACAGTCTCACTACTGTGTAAAATTATTACATAAGTCTTTTTACTTTGTCTACTAAGCAATGTAGGGTCAGCGATTTAGCTTTGGAACGCAGGTGATCTGCCACAGGTGTTGCCTGAAGAACAGAGAAAAGAGCCTGTTATCTCCTGTCATTACCTTTTTAGATATGGAACTGTTAGAGCTGGATCCAAATGAACCAAAGAGGAACCTAGATTTGAGAAGGATATTATAGTAATACTGGCACAACTTAAACTGACCAATACAAAAATCATTAACCCTAGGTAAACTAGAGCCATTCCTCCCTTCGGCTCAGCTCATGAATACTAAAGTTATAGTATATAAGGATAAGTAATTTCCTTTTTCTTTCTTTTTTTAATTAATCATTTTATTGATTTACACTTCAAATATTATCTCCCTTCCCAGTTTCTCCTCCACAAACTTCCCCATCCCATCTCCCCCTCTCCCCTGTCCTCTGTCTATATGAGGGTGCTCTTCTACCCACTCACCCACACCTGCTTCATTGCTCTTGCATTCCCCTACTCTGGGCATCAAGCTCCACACGACCAATGACCTCCCTCCCACTGATGCTAGGTAAGGCCATGCATGTGTACCTGGAGCTATGGATCCCTCCAGGTATACTCTTTGGTTGGTGGTTTAGTCCCTTTGAGCTCTAAGTGATTCTATTAGTTGATATTGTTCTTCCTATGGTATTACAATTCCCTTTAGCTCCTTCTGTTCTTCCCTAGCTCTTCCATTGGTGTTTCTGGATTCTATCTGATCATTGGCCTGGAGTGTCTGCATCTGTATCAGTCAGGTGCTAGAAGAACCTCTTAGAGGACAGTTATATCAGGCTCCTGTCTGCAAACAATTCTTGGCATCAGCAATTATGTCAGGGTTTTGTTCTGCAGATGGGATGGATTCGGAGGTGGAACTGTCCCTGGATGATGTTTCCTTCAGTCTCTGTTCCATTTTTTTTGTCCCTGTCTTTCCCTTGGACAGGAGTAATTCTGAATTAAAAATTTTGAGGTGGGTGGTGTGTCCACCCTCAACGGGGGACATACCTATCTACTAAAACCAGACTGTACACCTTCAATTTAAGTCATGATAACTCTAAATGCATTGGAGCTCATGACCAGCAGGGGAGGAATGAGGCCAGAAATCTACATAGAGAGAAGAGGAGGATTTAGAGGGGACTCTGTGTCCTCTGTGGTTTCCTTTCTTAACTGGAATAACTGATCTGCCCTGCTATAATTGACATGTGATGTCTCTCTGCTCAAACCCCCAAAAGATTCTTTGTTAAACACTTCACAGTCTTACGTTTACTTGTTTTTATTTGCTGTGTATAATTTTGGAAAAATTCATACAATGTATTCTAATAACTCATTTCCTCATCCTCAATCTATTCCAGATTCTTCCTCCCTACCAACTCACTCAACTACACACCTTTTCTTTTTTTCTGAAAAATCAAAAATGGAAGAAAACTAAAATGGGATTAATAGCACACAAAGATTAAACATAACAATCTAAAGATAACTCTCTCTCTTTCTCTCTCTCTTTCACACACACACACACACACACACACACACACACACACACACACACACACACACGGAAACCAGTAAGACCACAACTCATGGCAAAACATGAGGCAAACAGATTTTGAATAGGTTGATATTAGAAAAAATGTCTGCAAAAATTCCATTGATTCCATTTTCCATGTTGCCTGCCAACTGCTAAGCATGTCTTCCATAATTAATTAGGCTTAATGTCCCCTATGAACTCCACTGGCAAAAACTAATTTTTCCTTTGAATGTGAGTGACAGCTGTAGTACTTCTTGGTTAGTAGTGATAGCCCATGTCCATTTCCATCTCCCAATGTGGATATTATATGGGTAGACTTGGTTCAGGTTCTGTGCCTGCAACCACCTTCTCTGAGTTCATATGTGCATCAGTCCTATTATTTCTGGAAGATACTCATTCCTTGGAGTCATCCAACATCTCTAGCTCTTATAATCTTCTCACTCTTAAACCCTTTTTCACTCTTTTTCTCTCTATTTTACTATATCATGATTGTAAATTCATCATATTCTATTGTCCCAATTCTTGTATCTCTGCTTCTACAATTCAATAATACTAAACAAAATATTCATATCCTGGAACACATATGACAAAGAACATGAATCACTTGCTTTAGGGACATGGTGATTTATTCAGTATATTTTTGCCAGTTCTATGCAGACACTTGTAGATTGTATAATTCATATTTTACTACCGAGTAGTATTCAATTTTCTACATATTTCACTTTGTCATATTTTATTTCTGCTTTTTTGGAACTTGGGATGATTCATTCCTCTATATGCTGTGTACAGAGCATGAATAACATGCTATGGATAAACATGGGTGTGCAAGTGTTTCTAAAATAGGTGTAGAGTCATTTGGGTACATGTTTGGGAGGGTCATTACTGGGACACAATATCATTTATTTATCATTTTTGGTGAATTTTCATAGGAAAGTCTTCATCCAAGGTAAATGTGGTCAAAGTTCATCTTTAGAGATGATGCAGATCCTAGTTGTATTGCTAAGGATCATGTTGTCAAACTGTCTTATAAATATTTATGTTTGTATGCAATATATTGTCTGAGCCTTGATCACAGAGGCTCATATGTTGCTGGGTTTAAAGACTGATGCAGACGTTCATAAGTGGTCACAGTGCTGAGAATGAGTGACAGAGTACTCAGTCACAGATGAATAATGAAACCAACCTCTCACACAAAAAATCAAGGAGCATCATAAAACTGGGAAACATACAGAAATGAGGTCAAAGGATATCAAATTCTATCTCAAGAGATTTACCTGTTTTTATTGCACATATGAACTCTCAGTAGCTATAGATACACAAATCTAAGCATACACACAAATCAATCCAGTGAAAATAACCACATGAGAGACCTCTAAATGACTGAGCATGTAAAGATGTCTACTGGCAATCTTAGCAATATCAGGTAAATCTCTTGGAATTGAATTAGGTAAGTTGTCCTCTGAGGTTAATATATCCACTTTGGTGCATAGTACTCTTTCCTCACTGAAAAATAATATAACATATTAAAAAAATTACAACATTTATGGAGAGGAACACTTGAGGCCCAAACCAAGCTGAATGTCTTTTGGCATTTGATGACTGATAAGAAAAATATATTCACTTTTGAGGGACGATTTCTAGAGATTACTCTTTACTAGTGATAATCGGGTCAATGTACATAGGTAGCACTTATTAAGCTTACTGTGTCATTAGGTAATAAAACAGAAGATATAGAATTTTGGGAAATAGATTTTTGAAAGATCCCAATGGGAACTACAGGGTCTTAGTAGTGGTAGATTGTGGTGAATGGCCTGAGAGTAGTTATAGATCATAGTATATTTCATATGTGATTGAAAATTTCAAATACAAAAATCCTTATGAAATATAGAAATAAATTTATATATGTACAGATTTTTAATACTTTTATTTTGTTCACTGTGCATATTCTACTGGAAGCCCCTGTCCCTCCTATTTTCTCTTTATTCCACTAGAGAATTTCACTGATACAATATCATGAATTTGCATAAATAGGTGTTTATAACTATGAAACATATAAGCGCTGCTAATGAGAGTCTCTTTTAATGTCTGTGATTTTGAGATTGTCTTAATACAGTTATTTTTAATTACATCTATTTTTCCAAATGTAATATAGATTTCTTATTTATTTCTCATCAAAACCTTCTGTTGTTTTATACATATATACACCTATGAATACATATATATTTTATATAAATACACATATAAATGTACATATACATACATAGTATACACACATACATATGCATACATACATATATATGTATATATATATGTATATAACAATGGCTTAGTAATAAAATCACTTCCTGACAGATCTATAGCTAGTGGTATAATTTAATTATTGATGAGCCTCCTGCAATAATCATTGATAGGTAAATACTTTTGAAGCACATTTACTTTTAGTCATTTTAGGAGCTTTGAAGTAATATAATACCCAGATGGAAAGGAAAATATTAATTGCATGCATGTGAAAGAAGTCTCTAAAACAAAAAAAATTATCTGTTTTTAGAAATTTTTATTATCATCATCATTATCGTCATCGTCATCATCATCATCACACTCCACCATCTGTAAATCAATGTGTTAATATATCCCTGAGTAGAGTGACAGACTCAATCCACAAATCTATTGAGATATTTTTCTCTGTATCCACAGCATAAGTCTAGGATTCCCAGAAAGTGTATGGGATATGTTTCCTCAGAGAGGATTAGGACTTGGATCTGATCATCCTGCTGCCTGAACCATGTTACTTTTCAATCCTTCCTCTCCAGTAATTCTCCAGCTAGACCAGGTCCTTATATAAGAAATCCCTGCTCATGAATATGCAAATTACTTCAGTCTATGGCAGTAAATACAGAGACATTCACACCCTGAAAACAACCTATGATCAGTGTCCTCTACCCAGTCCCTTAACACACTGATTATAACCATGGGATGGAGCTGGGTCTTACTCTTCCTCCTGTCAGTAACTGAAGGTAAGGGGCTCACCAGTTCTAAATCTGAAGAGAAGAGGGGGACTCAGGTGACAAGGACATCCATTCTGCATTTCTCTCTACAGGTGTCCACTCCCAGGTTCAGCTGCAGCAGTCTGGGGCTGAGCTAGTGAGGCCTGGGGCTTCAGTGAAGCTGTCCTGCAAGGCGTCTGGGTACACATTCACTGACTACTTTATGCACTGGGTGAAGCAGAGCCATGGAAAAAGCCTTGAGTGGATTGGAAGGATTAATCCTAATAATGGTGGTACAGACTATAATGAAAAGTTCAAGGCAAGGCCACATTGACTGTAGACAAATCCTCCAGCACAGCCTATATGGAGCTGAGCAGATTGACATCTGAGGACACTGCGGTCTATTTCTGTACAAGCCACAGTGTGACAACCACATCCTGAGCATGTCAGAAACCCTGGAGGAGGAGCAGCAAGCTGCCCTAGAATGGAGAAGACTAAGAGAAGATTAGTTTGAAGAATTGTTCAGATGCAGTAATTTGGAATGTCCATTTTTGTGTCTGTTCCTTTGAGACCTATTGTGCTTTGGTCAACTTGCAAAAGGACATCTATGAATTACATGATGTTGATTTAGGATTCTCCTAGAGTACCCCCATATCTTGTCAATGTCATCATCAGTAACTACCTCCATTGACGAATTTCTCTTTAATAAAACAACAAATAAGAGAAACTTTGATTATGCATGAAAAATAATCTCTGGATTGTGAAAAAGATTAGAACTTTCAGTGAAATAACTGGAATAATGTTTAATAGGAATTTGATCTGAAATCCCACCAAATTATGAGCAAACAAGAAGCCCTTTCCCAGAAATCATCTATTTGTCTATATAGCATCATTACAATCTGTATATATTTGTTGTTTACAAAATCTTAAAAGTGTGGGCATTAACAAGTGATTATGTAAATATAATAAAAGGAAAAGCTTATTAATATCAGGAACATTTCCTCATATATAATTCCCCTGACCTTACCTAAAGGAGCAAATGCATCATGATTTACAGTCCCTGGGGAATCATATCGGGAAGATCACCGGACAGTTCTTAGCTTCTCCTAGATAGCCCTTGGGCATGCATAGATAAGAACATAGTTAGGTGAGGCCATTGCTCTAGGAAACTCTTGGGGTGTCTGCCCCTGAGCTGACTCAGACTGTGTAACTGGTGCAGGGTAAACAGAGAACACTGACAATCTCAGACTGGTCAGGAAATAGGTTATAGATTCCAGGTGTCTTTTTATTATAGGCTGAGAGTTCTCTGAAAACGTACTTTAAAAACAGTGGCTCTTAGATAGTAACCAGACTTTCTCCTACCCAAGCACATTCCAAGAGGTTGTAAAACAATTAAACAAATGTCATTAAAAAGGAACTAACAATTTATTATAGGTGCTAAGAGAGAAGATAAAATATTGCCTATACAAAGTTTCACTAATTTCTTATAGTTTTAAACCTTCAGTGAACCTGTGGAGCTAGACAGGTGATGGATGTTTAGCCAGATAATTATTCCTAATGGATATGCATGTAAATGTTCTCCCTTGTAAACTTCCATTTCAATTTATGATTTGATTTTTAGCATGAACTTGTGATTGACTTCATTTTTTGTTGGCTATCAACTGCTAAGCATGTCTCAATGATTAATTGTGCTTAATATCTCCTGTGAGACTCCACTGAAGAAATTGAATTTTTCCTTTGTATGTGTCAATTGCAGACCATGTTGGCTAGGGGTGAGGGACTGTGTCCATTTTGCTCACTCAATGTGGGAATTTAATGTGGGTTGACTTGGTTCAGGCTCTGTGCCACAGTCTCTGAATTCTATGGGCATCAATCCAATTGGAAGACACTCTTTCCTTGGGTCATGACCATCTTGGCTCATATAATCTGGTCAATTTTAAAATCTTTTACTCCCTATTTTATGTCTACTTCATTATATCATCTTTATAAAATCCTCATACCTTAGTGGCCTACTTCTAGTCTCTCTGCTTCTACAATTATGTACAACAAACAAAGTAGCCAATCTCGCAACATACATAATAAGAACATGAAGCCTTGCCTTAAGGACATGATGACCATTCAGTATATTTCCTCTAGTTCCATGCATATACTTATAGAATAATTATTTATGTTTTACCATTGATTTATATTTCTTTTTCTATGTGCACAACTTTGTCGCTTTTTATTTTTGGTTTGTTGGAAATCTGAGATAATTCCTTCCTGAATATGCTGGGAATAAAGCATGAATACCTTGCTGCGAATAAAACATTGGTGTGCAGTGTTGCTATAATAAGATGTAGAGTCATTAGAGTACATGTTTGGGAGGGATAGGCTGGGATACAACATAATTTTTATTTATTATTTTTGGTGATTTTCATAGGAAAGACTTCATCCTGGGTAAGTGTGGTTTAAAGCCCAGATTTAGAGATGATAGAGGCTCTAGTAGACCTCGGTTGTATTGATAAAGGCCATTTTGTCGAACTGCCTTATAAATATTTATGTTTATACCCAGTAGAGTGTCTGAGCCTTGATCACAGAGGCTCACATTGTTGTGTGTACAGACTGATGCAGACATTCATGAGTGGTCAGATTGCTGAGAATGATTGACAGAGTATATCATAGATCAGTAATTATATCAATCTCTCACCCCAAAATCAAAGACCATTATAAAACAGGGAAAAGGAAGGGTGTAAGATACAGAGAATGGGGTTGAATGACATCAAATTCTATCTCTAGGATTATCCTGTTCTTACTGCACACATGAACTCTCTGTAGCTATATTAACCAGCGTAACACACAGACACAAATCAAACCAGTAAAAATTACAATATTGGAGACATCAAAAGGGGTTAGTAGGTAAAGATGTCTGTCTCCTGGTAAACTTAGCAATATTAGGTAAATCTCTTGGAATTGAATTATGTAAGTCAGATTCTGAGATTAATGTACACACTTTTGTGCATATGTACATGCTTCTTACCAAAAATAAGATAACATATTAAAAAAAAAAAACATTACAACATGGATGGGGAGGAGCCCTTGAGGGCCAACACCAAGCAGAAAGTCTTTGACATTTGATGAATGATGGCAAAATACATTCACTTTTGGGGAAAATATTTAGGAGATTCAATATTTACTAGTGATGACTCTTTGTGTATATAGACAGGAAACTTACTTTTAGCCATTGTAGTGAGTTTTGAAGTGTATAAGATGTTGGAAAGGCAAATATTAATTTCATATACTGAAAGTAGGTAGTAAGTTCTCAAAAATTCTTTGGAATTTTCCATCATTTTAATCATCATCATAACAACAATCTGATCATAAGACAATCTAATGACATTGTGGCAAAGAGGAGCAACAGACTCAGGCCAAATATCTTTTGAGAGCTTAGGCCTGGAAGTTGCATTCACAGCATCTGCTCAGAGCTAGGGAAAGTATATGGAATGGATTTCCTCAGAGAGAATTAAGACATAGACCTGAGCATCTTGCTGCCTGTACTATGTGCCTTTTCAGTCCTTCCCCTCCAGTCTTTCTTCAGCTGGACTAGGTTCTTATGAAAAAAGTCAGCTACTCATGAATATGCAAATTACATGAATCTATGGCAGTAAATATAGGCTGTCCTGAAAACAAAATGTAATCAGTGTCCTCTTCCTGAACACACTGACTCTAACCATGGGATGGAGTTGGGTGTTTCTCTTTCTCCTGTCAGTCACTGCTGGTAAGGTGCTCACCAGTTCCAAATCTGAAGTGGAGACAGGATGTAAGGTGACAATGAAATCCACTCTGCCTTTCTCCCCACAGGTGTGCACTGCCAGGTCAGTTGCAGCTCTGGAGCTGAGCTAGTGAAGCCTGGGGCTTCAGTGAAGTTGTCCTGCAAGGCTCTGGCTATGACTTCACCAGCTACTATATGCAAATGGGTAAAGCAGAGTCCTGGACAGGGCCTGGAATGGATTGGATGGATTTATCCTAGAAGTGGTAGTACTAGATACAATGATAAATTCAAAGGCAAGGCCACCTTGACTGCAGACAAATCCTCCAACACAGCCTACATGCAGCTCAGCAGCCTGACATCTGAGGGACTCTGCGGTCTATTTACTGTGCAAGACACAGTGTTGTAACCACATCCTGAGTGTGTCAAAAACCCTGGAGGAGCAGAAAGGTGCCCTGAGACTGAGATGACAGAAAACTTTTAGACTTGCTCAGAAATAGTAAGTTTGAGTGTCCATTTATTATCTCCTCTGCACAGTCCTGTAGTGCAAGGCTCTCATGCCCACTACAATCTTCATGTCAATGTCATCAATAATATTGACAAATATTTGTTGCATGTGTCAGTGAAAGAAAAACAACTAAATAAATTAGCTGTGCAGAACCTGAGGGTTATTTCCTGACTCTACCCAGTGTTTATTCTTCTCAGTTAATCACATTTAATCCCAGGAATCCATCAGCTCTGTCAGTTAATCCTTGTCTTGAAGTACTCAAGGTATGATTCAGATTACTGTTGTTAGTTCCCTAAATCTATGTCAGTCTCCTGGAAATGCTACAGAAACTTAAATCTTAAAGCCTGCTAAGTCACCACGAAGCCAGTTTATCTTATACTCAAATAAATTCCTCACTTGGGAAATTAGAACTTTGTTCTATCTCTAGTGAATCAAGTGAAAGACCTATAGGACAGAAAATTAAAGCACTTGAAGAAAAAGTTAAGAAGATATCAAAAGATGGAAATATCTGTCATGCTCATGGATTGGTAATTTTAACATTGTAAAAGTTTTCATCCAACCAAAAGCCCACTACAGATGCCATGTAGTACCTATCAAAACTTTCATCTCAATTTTTATAGACATTGCAAGATAACACTGAAGTTCATATTGAAACCAATAATATCCTGGATATCTAGAACAACTCTGTGAAATAAAGGAACATCTTGATTGATTTCAGTCCTGAGTTTGATTATCTTCTGCTGTCTACTCTTGGGAGTATTTGCTTCTTTTTGTTCTAGATTTTTCAGATGTGCTGTTAAGATGCTAGTGTATGCTTTCTCCAATTTCTTTGTGGAGGCACTCAGTGTTATAAGGATAAGGAGGATAAGTTTTCTCTTAGTATTTTTTCCTTTTCCCAAAAGTTTTGATATGCTGTACCTTCATTTTTTGTTAAATTCTAAAAAGTCTTTAATTTCTTTCTTAATTTCTTTCATGACCAATTATCATTGAGTAGAAAGCTATTCAGCTTCCATGTGAATATGGGTTTTCTGTTGTTTCTGTTGTCTTTGAAGACTAGCCTTAGTCTGTGTGATCTGATAGAATACTTGGGATTATTTCAATCTTCTTGTATTGGTTACAGTTTGTTTTGTGTCTGATTATATGGTCAGTTTTCAAGAAGGTACTATGAAGTGTTGAGAAGAAGGTATATTCTTTTGTTTTAGGGTAAAATATTCTGCATATATCTGTTAAATCCACTTGGTTCCTAAGGTCTGTTAGTTTCTGTTTATTTTCTGTATATAGTATCTTGGGCTGCATTTTTGTTCTCTTAGGGTCTTAATGACATCTGCGTTGGATCTTCTGGCTTTTTGAGTCTCTGTTGATAATGCTTGTGTAATTCTGACATGTCTGTCTTTATATGTTACTTGACCTTTTTCCCCATTGTTTTTAATATTCTATATTTGTTCTGTGCATTTGGTGTTTTGATTATTATGTGATGAGAGGAATTTTTTTTTCTGGTCCCATCTAGTAGGCATTCTGTAGGCTTCTTGTATGTTTATGATCATCTCTTTATGTTAAGGAAGTTTTCTTATATAATTTTGTTGAAAATACTTATTTGTCCTTTGAGTTGGGAATTTCACTCTCTTCTATACCTCTTATTGATAGGTTTGGTCTTTTCATTATATGAATGGTTTCTTGGATGTTTTGGGTTAGGATCCTTTTGCATTTTCTTTGCTTGCCATGTTGATGTTTTCAATCTTATCTTCTACACCTGAGAGTCTCTCTTGTATCTTACCTGTGTTCTCCTGCATTTCTTTAAGGAAGTTATTTATGAATTTGAAGTTTTCTATTGTCATCATGAGATGGAATTTTAGATCTGAATCTTGATTTTCAGGTGTGTTGGGATATCCAGAGCTTGGTGTGTTGGTGAGCCAAGAAGTTTTGTGTTTTCTATTCCTTGTTCTGGTGTTTGCCTCTTGCCATCTGATTATCTCTGGTGTTAGCTATCCTTGCTGTCTCTGACTGAAGCTTGTCCCCTCTGTGAGGCTGTGATCCTGTGATCCTGGTTTTGTCAGAACTTCTGGGTGACATGCTGTGTTTTTAATCCTGTGATCCTAGATGTGTCATAAGTTCTAGAGGACAAGCTGTCTCTGGGTGTGGGCAGTGTGGGTTGAGATTCAGAGCCCAGGATCTGCTCCTGGGTTCCTGGGCAAACTGGTCAGAACATATCTCAGCAGGGGTTCCTTGGTTGCCTGAATCCTGGGAGGTTCCAGTTTGGCCAGGTATTGGGGGAGGAGTTGGGTTCTCATCTGTGATCCTGGATCTTACAGAAGTCCTGGGGGACAAGCTGCCTCTGTGTGTGGGTGCACTGGGGAGGGCAGAGCACAGGCTCTGCTCCTGAGGGCAGGAGCAAGCCAGAAGGACCATGTGCCTCTGGCTGGGCAAGAGTGCCTGTGTTTCCTGGGTCCTGGAGGTTCCAGTTAGGCCAATTATTGGGGGCTTGGGGTCTCACCTGTGATCCTGGATCTGTCTGTATTCCTGGTGGACAAGGTTTCTCTGGTTGGGTTGGGGAGTGCAGAGCACAGGCTCCAAGAACATACTCTTAATTAAAAGGAAAATGAAAGAACAAAAAGCAAGCAAAGGAAGAACTCAAAATTCATATTAAAGAATAGGTAATGACTTAAGTCTTTTCCATTTTCTCAGTTTTGTTTCTTTCATCTGCTCTAGGCATTCAAATCTCCAAAGCAACCAAATAGGAGCTTGTTACACTTGAGGAGGTCATTCAAATAATCAATTTGCTCATCAAAAACAGCCCTGACCTAATCTTTAGCTCTCTCTGGAAGAGGAGCACAGCCTCTGAATTCCCAGGCCCCATCACTCAGTGATCAACAATAAACACAGAATACTGCAGGTGGAGTTGATATGAAAGTGAGACTTTCGTGTTCATTTTTTAAGTTTTCTAATTAAATTTTTTATAGGGAATTTCTTATGTGAGTTCTGTTACAGCAGATACTGTATTTATAAATCTTTGATATTCATGATACTTGTATCGTATGTTCTAGAATACTAATACAAAGCTCAGTACAAACCTAGGCATACTGTCAAAATGAAATACCTGCCCTCCTTGAGCTTTAAGAGCAGGGTTATCTGGTTTTAATGCTCACCACCCTAAATCCTACAGCAGGCAAACATTAGTGCCTGTGGTACTGAGACAGTAGAAGAGCATCTGACTGCTGTGCAGGAGTTGATTTACTTCAGAAATCTTCCCAACATAACCCAGAGGTGAATGCAGCAGAGCTGAAGTTGGTGTTGTGGATAAATTATCTGTATTTCAGGTTTCCCTGACAGTTATAGATCCCACATTCACATATCTCTGAGAAAGGGCATAGTGCCATGATTTCTGATGTGACTGTTTTGGACTAACAATGACCATATGCATTCTAATTCCTCACCATTTCAATATTCTCAGAAACTTTTTCTGACACCTGCAGGACAACCCTGATGATGGTAAAGCCTTGCCTGTAGGGTCCCAGGGCATCCCAAGCCAAAGTTCTCAGCACAAAGAAGTATTGTTTGCCCCAGAGGGACATAGGCAGATAATAAGAGGCAAAGACAGGAGATAAAGGATGAGGGAGAAGATGGAGAGAACAAAGGAGAAGAAAGATTTGTCCTGGAGTGGGAAAAAGGAAGGCCATCTCTGGATAGGGAGGAGACAGATGCAGCACATAGGAAAATGGTTGTTTATAAAGGTAAAATTGGATTACTTATTTTCAGATGAGGGGTTTATTTTTAATTTGACATTTTTATTAATATATCCAAAGGAGATTTTTTCATTCATTCATCTTCATTCATCATTCATTCATTCATTCATTTTACATCCTAATTTGCTGCCTCTTTTATTCTGGTCCTCCTAAACAGTCCTTCCATCTATTCTACTCTCATCTCCTCTGAGAGGGTGGGGGCATAATGGATATCCTCCAACACTGCTGCATCAAAGTCTCTGTAGGGTTTAGGGGGATTGTTTCCTACTGAGGCCAGACACAGCATTCTAGTCAGGGGAATGCATTCTACATACAGGCAATAGCTTTAGGCATATCCCCTATTCCAGTTGTTTGGGGACATCCAAGAAGACTGAGCTATACATATGATACATATGTCCATGGGGGCCTAGGTCAAGCCCATGTATGATATTTTGCTGGTGACTCAGTTTTTTTTTTTTAAATGTATTTAATTATTTAAATAAAATCGTAATTTACTTATTCACAAAGGGTTTATAAATACAAAAAGGCAGGATGTGGTAAAGGGGATGACACCGGAGCATAGGTGTTCATGGGGAATACAGATACCTTTCCGAACAGGGTATCAGCTGGGCAAGTTTCAGGGGACAGGTCACTATGACTCTGTCTATGAGTCACTTGTCTTATCTAAGTTGGTATTGTCCACCGAGGCTACCTACTTACAAGGTCTATGACTACTCAGGCTGGTAAGTTTCCACAGAAGCTGCCTGTTTACAATAGCTAATAGCCTGTGTTTCAGTGTTTTTCCACAGAGACCCAAGACTTTGTGTTAGCGTGTATGTATGTCAGGCCTATTGCTGATTTTAGGCCTATGGGTGATTGTAGGCCTTCAGTGCATAAGCAGGGCTACCCCTGACATCTCCTCCCTTCTCTAAGTATAGAAGGGCCATGGCGATTCTAATCTTTGCGAAGGTGGGGAGAGAGGCTTGACCTCCAACAATTGAAGGGACCTTGTAATGGCTCCGGTCCTCCTGTAGTTGGGTGACTCAGTCTTTGAGAGCTCCTGCAGTTATGGAGTGATTCTCATTGAGAACTCTAGGATTCAGGTCTTTCATCAGGTTGGTCTTACTTTTCCCTCATCACGATTTTCACTAATTATCCATTCTTGTTAATATAGGCCTATTTCAACACTAAATTTGAGCTTCTAAGCGTCAGCTAGGTCCTGAGCTGTTGCACATTTCAATTATTTATGTCAACATTCTCAGTCCTGTGTACAGTTATTGTGTAATTTTTTTTATTTTGTCTATTATACAATATAGGGTGAGTGATTGACCCTAGGAACACAGGTTCTCTGCTCCAGCTGTAGCCTGACAAAGACAGGAAATAAGCTGTTATCTCTTTTCATTACCTTTTTAGAAACGGGAACTTAAGAGCTGGATCCAGCTGCCACCAGGAGGAACCTGGGTTTGGGAGGGACGTTACAGTAATAATGGCACAACTTAAAATCTCTGATGTATAAATCATTATTTCCAAGTAAACTTGATCCATTTCTCCCTTCAGCTGAGCTCTGTGAAGACTGAACTTACAGGGATAAGTTATTTCTCAGCCAGAGTGTGCAATTCAGTGTAAGCCATGACAAACCTACCTGTATGGCAGAACATGACCAGCAGGGGCACAATGAGGCCAATAATCCCCAAAGAAAGTTGAGGTGGCTATGGAAGGAACTCTGTATCCCTTGTGTTTTCCTTTTTAAGGGTATCAACTGATCAATGACATGTGATGTCTCCATGCTCAAACAGTGTAAAGATGCTTTGTGAAACACTTCAGAGAAATTCTATCATGAAATTCTATCTTCAGGGATTGAACTGTGCTTACTGTAAAAACAAACTCTCAGTAGCTACATTTACTAGCACAATACACACAAAATTAAACCAGTGAAAATTGCCTCATTGGAGACCTCAAAATGGCTGAGCAAGTAAAGATATCTCCTGGCAAGCTCAACAATACTACTTGAATCAATTAGAATTGAATTATGTAAGTTTTCCTATGAGGTTAATACATCCATCTTGGTGAATGCGCACCCTGTTCTCACCACTAAAATTAATATAACAATTAAAACATTACAACATGGATTGGGCCTAAAACTCTGAACTCTGAGGGCCTAAAAGAAGCTAAAGATCTTTTGACATTTGGTGACTGAGAAGAAATACATATTCACTTTTGGGGAAGATTTCTGGATATTCACTATTTACTAGTGATGACTCTATCTATATGTATATAGATAGTAAATTCATTTTTAGACATTGTAGTGAATTTTGAAGTATATAACTTGTTGGTAAGGCAATATTATTTGTATATATCTAAAAGAAGTCAGTAAATTCCCAAAATTAGCCATTTTTTTTGGAATTTTTCATCTTTTTCATCATCATCACAAAAACCATCTGTAGAGAAATCTGATGACTTGTGCCAAAGAGGAGAAACAGACTCAGGTCAAAAATCTATTGAGAGTTTCATCCCTGAAGTTACACCCAAAGAATATGCCCAAGGCTCAGGGTAAGTGTATGGGATCTATTTCCTCAGAGAAGATTATGACTTGTACCTAAGCATTCTGCTGACTGACCCATGTGCCTTCTCACTCCTTCCTCTCAAGTTCTTCTCCAGATGGACTAGGTTCTTATGTAAGATGTGCCCTGCTCATGAATATGCAAATTACTTGAATCTATGGCAGTAAATACAGGATGTCCACAGCCTGAAAACAACCTATGATCAATGTCCTCTCCACAGTCCCTGAACACACTGCCTCTAACATGGAATGGAGCTGGAAATTTCTCTTCCTACTGTCAGTAACAACAGGTAAGGGGCTCACCATTTCCAAATCTGAAGAGGAGACAGGGCCTTAGGTGACACTGACATCCACTCTGCCTTTCTTCCACAGGTGTCCACTCCCAGGTTCAGCTGCAGCAGTCTGGGGCTGAGCTGGTACAGCCTGGGAATTCAGTGAAGGTGTCCTGCAAGGCTTCTGGCTACACCTTTACCAGTTACTATATACACTGGGTGAAGCAGAGGCCTGGACAGGGTCTGGAATGGATTGGATATTTAATCCTAACAATGGTTATACTAAGTACAATGAGAAGTTCAAGGCAAGGCCACACTGACTGCAGACACATCCTCCAGCACAGCCTACATGCAGCTCAGCAGCCTGACATCTGAGGACTCTGCGGTCTATTACTGTGCAAGACACAGTGTTGTAACCACATCCTGAGTGTGTCAGAAATCCTCGAGTCCTTGGGACTAAGATGACAGAAAACATTAACCTTTAGTCTAGCTCAGAAATAGAAATTTTCAATGTCCAATTTTGGTCTCAACCTCACAGTCCTTTGTCATCTTTGTAAAAGGACTTCTTAGAAAAAAATGATACTGTTTGGATGAATCATTTCACAATACCTTGCCAAACTCTTCACCAGTGACCACCTCTAGGGACATGTTTTTTACATGTGTCTCCATCCACAAGTGTTACTTATGCTTTATTTTTGGAGACTTTTCTTCTGTTTGTTTGTTTTGTCCGACTCCCATTTGTTTGCTTTTCCTTTATCTTATTTTGTTTTCCTTTTTTATTATGTTGGTGTTCTGTTAGTTTTCTAATTTTATAAACAGAGTAGAGCTGGGAGAAGAGGGAGAAGGTGTTCAGGAATGGAAACCAGTAATCAGAATATATCAAATGAAGGCATTTATTTTTAATAACACATAGAAAAAAGAAATGCAAAACATTAATAAACAAAACTTTCTGATAAGATACCTGTTGTGTAAATTTCCCATATGCTTAAACATCTCATGTCTTTGTTTAAATCTTTAAAGTGTATTCAAAAGCCAGAACTGAAAGGATGTTAGGATGAGGCATATGTAAAATGTGTAATGCTTAGATGTAGTCAAGTACATAAGTAAAATGTTTGAGTTTTAGCCTCTCTCAGTCTCTGTCTCTCTGTCTCTGTCTCTGTCTGTCTCTGTCTCTCTCTGTGGGTGTGTGTATGTGCTCGCGCTTGAGTGTGTATTTTAAGTTTGACATTTTCCATTAGTAATCTCTAAGAGCACAGAATAATATCTACTAGAAAAGCTTTTATTTCTCAAGGGCATCCCTGCAGGTGTCATAGAGGGAAAAAATCCTTGAGAAGATGAGAATGAAAACGTGGTGCAGATTGACTTTGTCAATCTTGATTGGACTTTGAAGTATCTGAGCCCAGGCCATTCGTTATAGGTTTATTATTTCAACATAATAATAAATTTAGAAAAGGTCTCCAGGCAACAGTCATTTCCATTCTCATTCCAAATCCAGTGGCTCAGTAAAGCTTAAGGTGTGGTCATATAGAAATTCTTTAGGAAGTTCTTCTGACCACGAGCATTGTTCTATTGGTAAAGCCTAGATTCTAGTGTGGTCATTGAACAACAGATTACAGCAGCCATAAAGTACATGAGACACCTCCCCTAAGAATGGTAATAATCTAATGATAAAAGTGTCTGGGAAAATCATACTGGGAAATTAGGATGGTTTCTGTGCTCGCAGATAGCAAAAAATCACCAGTTTGTTAAGAACCTCCACTTTCAGGTTTCTGAATGGAGTGTAGTTATTTGATTTGATCTCCTTCCTTGTGGAGCCATCTTGGTGTGACTAAAATTCCTGTAATATAGACAGCAGGATATTGGAGTAAAATAAGAAAAGTTGATAAATGGAATCTATTTAAAAATCCAGACAATGTAAACCCACACATCTATGTTTCTCTGTAAGTACTAGGCCCTCATGACCTCAACAATCTTCATGTCAATGTCATAAATAATATTGACAAATATTTGTTGCATCTGACAGTGAAGAAAAACACCTAAATAAATTAGCTGTGCACAACCTGAGGAACAGGTGAATCTAGTGCTGTTTCGTGACCCTACCCAGTGTTTATTCTTCTCAGTCAAAAATCCCAGGAAACCATCCCCTATGTTAGTTAATACTTGTCTTGAAGGACACAAGATCTGATTCAAATTACTGTTGTTACTTCCTAAAAATCTATGTCATTCTCCTGGAAATACTACAGAAACTTAAATGTTAAAATTTGAGGTCCAGCTCAGTCACCTTGAAGACAGTTTATCTTATAGTCAAATAAATTCCTCACTTTGGAAATTAGAACTTTATTCTAACTCTAGTCAATCAAGTGAAAGATGTATATGACAGTAACTTAAAAGTGCTTGAAGAAAACAGTAAAGAAGATATCAAAAGATGGAAATATCTGCCATGCTCCTGGATTGATATTGTTAACATTGTAAAAATGGTAATCCTACCAAAAGCCTTTTACCAATGTGATACAATACCTATTGAAATTTCATCACAAGTCTTTACAGATTTGAGGATAACACTCAACTTCATATTAAAAACCAAATATATCTTGGACAGCTATAACAGTTCTGTGCAATAAAGGAACATCTTGAGATATAAGAATCCCCTATTGCAACATATAAAACAGAGAAATGGTAATAAATACAAGATATTGTAATAAATTATGAAAGATTGATAACTGAAATCAAATCAAAATTCCAGATAGTGTAAGCTCACATATCAATGGACACCTTTTTTCCCACCAATTCGTATCAGTGTCAATGAGATTTTCTCTGTCCTTTCCTCCAACTAAATGCTTTCATATGTAGGTTGGGAAACAGATTCAGTTGGAGGATACATTTGCCTGATTTCCACTTCCTCCTCAATGGGAATCATTTCAAACTGTTACCTTTACTTTGAGTACTACAACGGTTCCTCCTCTTTCTGTTGACTCTTGTAAGCCAGTGTCCCAGGAATTCATTTATGGATACAGGAGAGATGCATCTGAGCACAGGACTCATTGTTGCCATTCTGTCCTCAGCTGCCTTGACCCACGTATAGCTTGAGGAATTCAACAAAGATCCTTATCTTTCCTTTTGACACCTTATTACAAATGCGAATTGTTAGAACTAGGTCTACCTGCCACTAGGAAAGAGGATGACTTTGAGAGCATCATTAATGATAAGGTAAAAACAACTGAAATTCGGAGGCTGAGGTATCAGTCATCGTCCCAGATAATCAAGAGACATTTCTCCTTGCATCTGAGCCCTACAAGCACACTAGTTTCAGGGATATGTTACTGCTGAATTCAGACTTGTCAACTTCAGTTTAAGTGATGGGAAATCTACCTGCAGGTGAGTTCAAGTCCAGCAGGGGTCACAGTGGAGTCAAGAATCCCCAGCAGAGAGATGTGGTGGGTGTGTGTGGGACTCTGTATCCCTGTGGTTTCCTTTCTTAACGTATATGTACTTATTGTGATTGACATTTAACATTTCAATGCTCCAACACTGAAGATTCTTTGTTAAAAAGTTCAAAGATATATATTTTCTTGGGTTTTTGTATATATGAACCGGAGTCCTAAGATCTCTCAGACACTATAATATAATATTATAATTTATAATATTGTAGTGTAGCCCTACAATATATTATATATATATATATATATATATATATATATATATATATATATTACATATATCACTTATCACTAAGATATAGCACACCCTCCTTGGAGCAGATCTCTGCAGATCCATGAATATGTACTACCTAGTAGTGGTACTTTATAGACAAATAGATGCCTTAAGTGTTAATGATGATCCTATAAGAATTCCTAAAATTATATCTATGATTATTAAGCTTTTTTTTATAGTGGGACTGTTATTAGGTCTCTTTTGATCATCAAAACTGCTATGAGAACTCTGCCAGTCTACAAAGTGACACCAGGTAATTGCTCTTAGATAGTAATCAGACTTTCTCCTACTCATAGCACATTCCAACAGGTTGTAAAACAATTAACCAGAGGTCCGTAAAATGGGAACTAAAATATTTATTATAGGTGCTAGGATAGAAGACAAAATATTGACTGAGTTTATCTGTACAAAACTTCAGTAGTAACTTGGTTATGATTTTAAACTTTCAGTGATCCTGTGGAGCTGTGACAGATGTTGGATGTTTAGCCAGATAATTTATCCTAATGAATATGCATGTAAACATTCTCTGTTGTAAACTTCTATTTCAATTTACAATTTGATTTTGTGTGTGAACTTGTGATGAACTATTTAACATGTGATCATGTATTCTAAAAGATATTTCAGGGCTGACAACAAAGAGAAAAGACAGAACTGAGCTCAGAAGAACTGAGCTGTGAGGGAGAACTGAGCTGAGGACAGGTTTTTAGAGAGAACACTTTTTAGGCAGAACTGAACTCAAGAAGAACTTAGAAGTTTAGGCATAGCTTTAGGAGAAAATGCATTGAGAGTAAGAGCATTGTAGTAACTTCAGAGCAGGAGGAGAGAGCAAGATTAGAAGTAATACGAAGAGTGGATTAACTTAGAATCTATTGGTAACAAAAAAATTCTAAGAGAGCAATGTGCAGAATGCTGAGGAAAATATGAAAAAAAGAAGAAGCTTCAAACAGCAGAAGGAGCAGGCATGCTTCTTCTTACTATAGGACAGAACAAGTCCTTTCTGAAAAACAAGGCAGCCTTAGTCTTATTAAAAGGAACAAAGCTGTTTTGCTTTCTTATAAATGTTGCTTTAATTCGTTTAGCATTAAAAGGGTAGAAGCTTTTTCTTTCTCTAGGCAATAAAGATGTAGGTAATTTTTCATCCAGAGTCAGTGAATTCTTTTTCACAGGTGTTTGGCCTTTTGCTCCATATGCATATGTAAGTGTGTATGTGACTGTAAGTATGTAATTGTGAGAATGTATGCATGTGTTTGTGTAAGTATGCAATTGTAAGAATGCTTGCAAGTTGAGACCAACTGATTTGAATGGAAATGAATAAATAAGCATACGTGAATCTTTATACGAATTTATGTGAGTTTATTCATATTTGCTTGTGTAAACGCTTTTTCTTCTGTGAGTGTTATTCTCTTCTCTTGGTTTAATAGAAGTTTATTGCTCCAAAATTTCCCCTAGTCCCACAACAAGTGGCATCTGGATAAAAGAGAATAGACTCTAGAAAGTAATGTTTTACTTAATTCCTTGCTGTTTTTGGATGAGGTGTTACGTGTCAGAAACTGCATTCTCTGGCCTTAGAGGGACACAGAAGGCATGTCAGCTACAATTCATAGTAACTTTGACTTAGATAAGTAACCTATTATTATACAACAACCCTAAATATCTAGTAAGACAAAGCCTTTCCCTCTGTCAATGCTCATCTTCCTCCTCTGCCTAAAGAAGAACCAATAAGAAGAAAGAACCCTCCGCCAGGGATGGACCCAGGCACGTAGAGACATATTCTGATACTTAACTCTCATAGTTGCTTGTATTACCAGTCCATCTTTGTCCTATAGAATATTTGGGAACTATTGTGTCTCTATGTCTATGTGTGTAAGTAAACTATGAGAAGAGATGAGACTGAGAACTTGGTGCACATTGACTTTGACAACTTGGATCAGATTTCAAGGATTCTAAAATAACAGGTAGTTTATTGTAGGTATACTTAAACAATTGGATTAGGAAAAGGGTCTACAGGCAACAATAATTTCCATTATCATTCCAATTCCAGTTGTACACTGAGGTTTAAGGTGTTACTATATAGAAAGTGTTTTATAAGTCTACACTAGGCAGTCCATTGCTACATATGTGCCATGAGTTTCCATCTAGCCCATATATGCTCTTTAGTTGGTTGCTCAGTTTCTGAGAATTCTACAGTTCTGGTTTATTTCTCATTTCAGATCTCTCAGATTCAGCGATTTTACCTGGTTTGTCCCTTTCATTTTATCTAAGCAGAGTTTTTTTTTTTTTTCTTCTAATTATCCATTCTTGTTAATAAAAGTGCATTTCAGCACTAAGTTCAAAATTCGTTCAGCTTCTAAAAGTTAACCAGGTCCTGAACTCATTCAATATTTTAGTTACTTATCACAACAGTCTCATTATTGTGTATAATTATTGCATAAGTCTTTTTACTTTGTCTACTAAATAATGTAGGGTCAGTGACTTATCATTAGAGCGCAGGTGCTGTGCCACAGGTGTTGCCTGAAGAACACAGAAAAAAGCCTGTTATCTCCTGTCATTACCTTTTTAGAAATGGGAACTCTTAGAGCTGGATCCAAATGAACCAAAGAGGAACCTGGCTTTGAGAAGGATATTATAGTAATATTGGCACAACTTAAATTCGTCAATGCAATAATCATTATCCCTAGGTAAACTAGAGCCATTTCTCCCTTCAGCTGAGCTCATGAATACTGATGTTACAGGGATGAGTAATTACCTTTTTCTTTCTTTTTTTAATTAATCACTTTATTTATTTACATTTCAAATATTAACCCCTTCCAAGTTTCTCCTCCACAAACTCCCCCATCCCATTCCCCTCTCCTCTGTCCTCTTTGTCTATATGAGGATGCTCCTCCACCCACTCTGCTTCATTGCTCTTGCATCCCCTACTCTGAGGCATCAAATTCCTCAGGACCAATGACCTCCCTTCCACTGATCTAGGTAAGGCCATGAATGTTTAGCTGGAGCTTTGTGTCCCTCCATGGATACTCTTGGTTGGTGGTTTAGTCCCTGTGAGCTCTGAGTGATTCTCTTAGTTGATATTGTTCTTCTTATGGTATTACAAGTCCCTTTAGCTCCTTCTGTTCTACCCCTAGCTCTTCCATTGATGTTTCTGGACTCTATCTGTTCATTGGCCTTGAGTGTCTACATCTGTATCAGTCAGGTGCTGGAAGAACCTCTTAGAGGACAGCTATATCAATCTCCTGTCTGCAAACAATTCTCGGCATCAGCAATAGTGTCGGAGTTTGGTGTCTGCAGATGGGATGGATCCTGAGGTCAGCTGTCTCTGGATGATCTTTCTTTCAGTCTCTGTTTCATTTTTTGTCCCTGTCTTTCCTCTGGACAGGAACAATTCTGGGTTAAAAATTTTGAGATGAGTGGGTGGCCCCACCCTCAAATGTGGAATGTACCTATCTACTAAAACCAGACTGTACACCTTCAAATTAAGTCATGATAACCCTAAATGCATGGGAGTTCATGACCAGCAGGGGGACAGTGAGGCCAGAAATCCACATAGAGAGATGAGGAGGGTTTAGACTTTTGGAAGGTCCCAATGGGAACCACAGGGTCTTAGTAGTGGTAGATTGTGGTGAATGTCCTGAGAGTGGTTATAAATCATAGTATATTTCATATGTGATTGAAAATTTCAAAGAATAAAAATCTTTATGACATATAGAAATAAATTTATATATGTACAGATTTTTCATTCTTTTATTTTGTTCATGGTGCATATTTCTACTGGAACCTCCTGTCCCTCCTATTTTCTCTTTATTCTACTAGAGAATTTCACTGATACAATTTCATGAATTTGCATAAATCGGTGTTGATAACTATGAAACATATAAGAGCTGGAAATGAGAGTCTCTTTTATTGTCTGTGATTTTGAGATTGTCTTAATTAATACAGTTATTTTTAATTACATCTAGTTTTCCAAATGTAATGTAAATTTCTTATTTGTTTCTCATCAAAACCTTCTGTTGTTTTTATATATATACACCTATGAATACATGTATATTTACATAGATACACATATAAATGTAGATATATATGTATACACACACATACATATGCACATATATACATATATATCAATGGCTTAGTGATAAAATCACTTTTTGACACATCTATAGCTAGTTGTATAATTTAGTTATTGATGATCCTCCTATAATAATCATTGATAGGTAAATATTTTTGAAGAACATTTACTTTTAATCATTTTAGGAGCTTTGAAGTAGCATTTATTACCCAGGTGGAAAAACAAATTTAATTGCATACATGTGAAAGAAGTCTCTAAAAGAAAAAAATAATTAGCTGTTTAGAAATTTCCATCATCATCATCATCATCACCGTCATCAAACCCCACCATCTGTAAATCTATGTGTTAATATATCCCTGAGTAGAGCAACAGATTCAGTCCAAAAATCTATTGAGAGATTTGTCCCTGTAGTTTACATTCACAGCATGAGGTTAGGGTTCATAAAAAGTATATGAGATACATTTCCTCAGAGAAGATTAGGACTTGGTTCTCAGCATCCTGCTGCCTGAAACATGTTACTTTTCAATCTTTCCTCTCCAGTATTTCTCCAGCTGGACTAGGTCCTTATCTAAGAAATACCCTGCTCATGAATATGCAAATTATTTCAATCTATGGCAGTAAATACAGGGATGTCCACACCCTGAAAACAACCTATGATCAGTGTCCTCTACCCAGTCCCTGAACACAATGACTCTAACCATGGATGGATCTGGGTCTTTCTATTCCTCCTATCAGTAACTGCAGGTAAGGTGCTCACCAGTTCCAAATCTGAAGAGAAGAGAGGAACTCAGGTGACCATAACATCCACTCTGCCTTTCTCTCCACAGGTGTCCACTCTGAGGTTCAGCTGCAGCAGTCTGGAGCTGAGGTGGTGAGGCCTGGGGCTTCAGTGAAGCTGTCCTGCAAGGCTTCTGGCTACACCTTTACCAGCTACTTGATGAGCTGGGTGAAGCAGAGTCATGGAAAAAGCCTTGAGTGGATTGGATGGATTAATCCTAACAGTGGTGGTACTAACTACAATGAAAAGTTCCAGGACAAGGCCACATTGACTGTAGACAAATCCTCCAGCACAGCCTACATGGAGCTGAGCAGATTGACATCTGAGGACTCTGCTGTCTATTTCTGTGCAAGACACAGTGTGACAACCACATCCTGAGCATGTCAGAAACCTTGGAGGAGGAGCAGCAAGCTGCCATAGGATGGAGAAGACTCAGAGAAGATTAATTTGAAAAATGCTCAGATGCAGTAATTTGGAATGTCCATTTTTTGTCTGTTCTTTTGAGATCTATTGTGCTTTGGTCAGCTTGCAAAAACACATCTATGAATTACATGATGTTGATTTAGGATAATCCTAGAGTACCCCGTATCTTGTCAATGTCGTCATCAGTAACTATCTCCATTGATGAATTTCTTCTTTAATAAAACAACAACAAAAAAAGAAACTGTGATTATTCATGAAAAATTTATCTCTGGATTGTGAAAAAGATTAGAACTTTCAGTGGAACACCTGGGAATAAAGTTTAATATGAATTTGATCTGAAATCCCAACAAATTCTGAGCAAACAAGAAGCCCTTTCTCAGTCCTAAGTCTTAAGTGACTTTTATGTGTTTTGCTAACCTTGCTTGTGTGGGTTGGCAGAAGTTCTAGGCTTTTTGTTGTTGTTGTTGTTTGTTTGTTTTTTATTGGATATTTTATTTATTTACATTTCTGATGTAATCCCCTTTTCAGTAATCCTTATGGCAGTAAATACAAGACGTTCACAACTTGAAAATAACCTATGATCAGTGTCCTCTACCCAGTCCCTTAACACACTAATTATAACCATGGGATGGAGATGGGTCTTTCTCTTCCTCCTGTCAGTAAGTTCAGGTACAGGGTTCAGCAGTTCCAAATCTGAAGAGAAAAGAGAGTTTCCCCAATATTTTAGTCATTTGCATCAACAATCTCACTGCTATGGACATTTATTTTCTCTGTCCTCATAATGTCTCTATAAAACAATGCAGAGTGAATAATTGACTATAACCTGTCTCATCATGATCTGCCAAATGGCTTGTTAGTTAACTCTCCTTCAGTCCTTGTCTGCTTCTTCCTCTGCAGTTTGCTGACGAACTCTGTTCCTGACTCTTTCTCAGACCTCTGAGCTGTGGAAAGAAATAGGAGATGGGACATACAGGTGAGAGAGAGAGAGAGAGAGAGAGAGAGAGAGAGAGAGAGAGAGAGAGAGAGAGTTTTCACAAAGATCAGAAGTTTGAGGAAAGAATCATACTGGATGCAACCACAATGATCAACACAGCTTAATGGAGCTCAGCAGCTTGACATCCAAATACTCTGGAGTCTATTAAGGTGTCAGGCACAAAGTCACAGCCTCCCTCTAAGGTATGTCATAATATCTGAAGGAACAACAAAGTGTCATAGAGCTGAGAAGACAGGGAAGTGTAGCCTGTAGACTTGATCAAAATTGTTAAATATTGAAGAAGGGAACAAGAGGATGAAAAATTAATTCTTATTTCATAAGGAAATTTCATAGTAACCTTCCATGTAAGATTCAGAGAGAAAGAATATTAAATTAGTAACTCCTTTTATTTATTCCTGTGTTGGGGTGATATTTTTGCACTGTGTGAAGATTGTCTTTGTTTTATTCATGTACTAATTTCCTTTCAGAAGAAAGTTGGATACAAACCAAACTCTTGATCTTGAATTGATCACTGGTTCCAATTTATCTTATTGTTTTTCATATCTCTAATCATATTTGTTAATACTCTCTCTCATAGTACTTGACTGGTTTAATAAAAATCTGATTGTCTGTAGCAAAGGAGGAAAGAATAGGCAGGACTTCTGGGGAGAGAAAGGAACTCTGAGCAAGTGTCAGGAGCATATTTGGCTAGCCAAACGCAGAGAAAGAAGCAGGCCAGGCTGAAGGAGGGGTAACTATCAAATCTTTGTCAGAACATAGATTCATATATGTGGATTAATTTAATTTATTAGAGCTAGTTGGGAACAAGAGTAAGATAGGCTAAAATATATAATCAATAAACATAAGTCTTGGTGTTTTTATTCAGAGTTAGGGTATGCATAGTAAAACTGTATTCTTGTATTCATATCCATGTTGATGTTAATGTGGGCATATGTTGGGTCAATAACTTTGGAGCAGAAGTGTTTGATCACACAATCAATGTCTAATTCCTACAGTATGGCCATCATTGCTGCTAAAGTTCTTTTGTTTTGTTTTCATTTTCAAGGCAGGGTTTCTCTGTATAGCCCTGGTTGTCCTGGAACTCTCTCTGAGGGTAAATTTAACCTCAAACTCAGAGATCCATGGGTCCCTACCTCCTGAATCTCAAGATTAAAGGTATTTGCAACCACCAATTTGGTATGTTGAAATACCAGAAAAGCAGAACCCCTCTAGAGCTTTCAAAGTCGAAACCAGCAACTAAAAGTACACATGGAGGGACCCATTGCTCCAGCTTCATACGTAGCAGATAATAGCCTTATCTGGCATTAATGGGAGGTCAGGCACTTGGTCCTGTGAAGGCTCAATGTCCAGGTGTAGGGGAATGCTCAGATGGTGAGGCAGGAGTGAGTGGGTGGGTGGAGCACCCTCATAGAAGCAGGGAGGGATGGTAGATGGGATAGTGGCTTGTGGAGGGAAAACCAGGAAAGTGGGAAAAATACAATCAAGCAATACTTACTTAATTGATTTGGACACAGTATTTGTTATCTACTGCTGCATAACAAATTAAACATAAAATTGTAGCTTAAAATTAAAATAAAAAAGAAATACTCTCAACAAATATTTTTAATCATTCCAGGACCTTTCATGAGATTTGGGGCAGGAGAGATGCAGAGACATGCATTGATCACTGCTTCTAATTCATCATCTCCCTCATTCCTAATATCCTGCCCTGTAATCACATCACACTAACCACAATGATACAAGATCATCTTTTACAGTCTTTGGGATCATGTGTGTGACAATGATCCTTAAGGTTTAATAATTCCAGATGGTGATTCAGGACATTGTCCCTGATGGAAGAGCTGCCCAATTGGTCAATAAGTGACTTCAGATATAAGTTACTGAGCGAACATTCAAGAGATTATCTGAAATATCTCTAAAATGGATATTCCTGCATCTTATATATCTGACAATTTAGGAGACCACATTATATCAATCTTTGAGGTAGTCAGAGTGTGAAGATGTGAGCCAGTTTCTAGACATAATCCTCTCTGCAAAGGGACCTGGAATAATGAAATGGTGCCCAGTCATTTAAATGCTGTTCAGAAACATCAAGTATAGACAGGTCCAAAAGGAAATGCTAGGTGTTTGTGATCAATAAAAATAGGATCCAACCAGAGGAGAAGGGAAAAATAATACAATGTGAAAGGGAGAATGCTAGAAATCAGTATGTGCATGTACTCAAGTAATGTTCCTGCAGTTTCACAGACCCTGCTCCAGATCAGCAAGTATTATGATCCACACATTGGTTTAACCTAGGAGAATAAGCTAATATTATCTGTTTACATTCTAAGGAAGCCAGGTATTTGTGAATGGATTACATTATAAGAGGAGGATGTTTATATAAATCCATACCGTTTAAGTAGGCATACAGTCCTGTGCATTGAACCCTATGAGAACCATCAGCATTCCACATTTTGGAGTATGATAGCAATATTATAAACATTAGGCATCATATCAGTGGTTCTAAAATGCCAACATAAACAATCTGTGCTTCTGGATTGTGGGGATAACTGCTCCTCTACTATCAGAAGTCATGGATGCCCTGAGGATGCTGCCCTGTGAACTGACAATTCCCCGGACATCACATGGATTCTTACCATTTATGTAAGTAAGGACATTCATTCAATTCATCCTCTTCCTTCTATTCTGCTCTATTAGGGGAATGCAATTTTCAACTCAAAGTTAGAGCACAATATACATAAATATTCTTAATTCATGTAGTAAGTATTTTTGGTGAGCAGCTATTCCTCAGATTTTTAAATACATATGATCACATATTCCTACATAGTGCTATTGGTTTCTATCATGCTGGGACAATATTCCAAATCTGTACCTCATTATCAGAAATATCAACTCCTGTAAAGCTTAACTAACATAATCCCTGCAGAGGAATAAGAAGACACTGGATTAGTAATTTACACAAGGAGAGATAAGCACACAGATTTCCACCCATTAGGATTCTGGTCAATGAGATTTTCTCTCTCCCTTTATCCCACTAAATGCATGTGCATGCAGGTTTGAAAAGAGATTGTTTTGCATAATGCATTGGCTTGATTTCCACCTTCTTTTTAATGTGAATTTTTTGAACCATAAACTTTTATGTGAGTACCACAGTGGTCTTACTTTTTCTGTTGACTCCTTTATGTGAGTGTCTCGGGATTTCGTAAATGGACACATGGGGTGATGCATCTGAATTCCAGACTCAGAGTTGTCTTGTCCTCAGATGCTCTGGCCCAGGTACAGCCTGAGGAAGGCAACAAAGACCCTGATTTCTCGTATTTACACCTTTGTACAAGTGGGAACTTCTAGAGCTGGATCCACTTGCCACTGAAAAAGAGGTGACTTTGAGAGCCTCATTGATGATAATGTAGAAACAAGTTAAGTACAGATGCTGAGACATCAGTCATCTTCTCCAGATAAACAAGCTCCATTTCTCCCTGAAACTGAGCCCTGTCAGCACTGGAGTTGTAGGGATTTGTTACTGTTCAAGCCAGACTGAACAACTTCAGTGTAAGCCATAAGAAAGCTACCTGTAGGAAAGTTAAGGAAGCAGGAGGCAAAATGTGGCTAAGAATCCCCAGTAGACATGAGGTACATATGGAGGGGACTCTGTGTTCACCATGGTTTAATTTTTTTAAGTCTTTTGACTGATGTGTACCTGTGGTGATTCTCATGTAACAATTCCATATTCAAACACAGGGAAATTTCTTTGTTAAATTCTTCAAAGATTTATATTTTCTTCTTTTTTATTTACTTATTTATATATTTTTGAAAAAAACTATACACTGTATTTTGATCATGGTGCACATCTCCAAACTTATCCCCATCCTTTCCCACTCATTCAACAACACAGCCTTTCACTATTTCTGTGGAAAGGAAAAAGTTGGAGAAAAATTAAAGATTGATTAAAATCACTTAAATAAATAAGAAACACACATATATGTGCACACAAGTATAAAAGAAAACCAATAAAACTTCATTTTACTATAATATCATCCTAAACTTCTAATACTCTAATATCCCAATTCTAGTCTCTTAGCTCCTGTGATTAAATACACCAAACAAAATATTAAAATCATAGAACACATAGGAGTGAGGACATGAAGCACTTGTCTTATTTTCAGTTCCAAGGAAACACATATGTTAAAATTTATGTTTTACCACCGAGTAACACTCCCCTTTTAAATGTACCCCTTTGTCATTTGTATTTATGCTTTGTTGGAAATATATAGTGATTTCTTCCTCTATTTGCTAAGGATAGATGATTAATAATATTCTGTGAATAAACTTGGACTGTTATGTAGTGACTGACTGTTTTCAGTTTGGATTTGTGATCTATTGCATAGGAATGACATCTTCCCAAATAAACATGGTCAAAAGCCCATGGCTAGAGATGAGAAAGTCCCTAGTTAAACCTAGTTGTATTGCTGAAGTTCAAGATTTCAAACTGCCTTATAAATATTTATGTTTATGCATAGATTAGTGCTGCTCTCAGTCTTGATCAAGAAGCTACTGTGTGCAGTGTATAATGATTGATATAGATATTAATGATGGGTCAAAGTGGTGAGAATTACTACAAAGTCCTCAGCCACAAGTATGTTAATAATATCAACTTTCCAATATATTAACTGTGTTAATGAAGATATGCAGATACCATATGAGTTTCTCATTAGTAGTACTTAGATATTGCATTGTTCTACAAAATTATGTATACCAATACATTATAGTGTATAATCAAAAGAGTCTAACATAACAAAGAAAATTGGATATTCAAGAAATGAAAGAGTAGAAACTATGGGGAAAATATACACAGTATAAAATATTAATTTAAATGAAAACTCTATGTAAAATTTTATTTTTATTTTTCAGAATGAGTTTGCTTATTCTTTGAAATTTTTATTCATGTGTGAAATACATTAGGATCTTATGTACCCCACTATATTCTTCTGGCTTCCATTGGCATCTTCTAATAAGTCTTTCCCATCTTCCTGACTATTTCATTAACTAACAAAGTAGGGAGTCCACTCAGTACTATGTATATTTACATATGTGTGCCATTCACTGGTATATAAGGAACACCTAGAATCATTCCAAAGAAAAAGTAAGTATATTTTTCTCATCAATTATCAAATGCCAATAGATCCAATTGGTGTTCGTCCATGGTAGTCACTCACAATCCTATTATAATGTTTTGAAAACATGGTTATACTTTGGTTGTGAATGTAGAACACACATGCACCAACGTGGATATGTTAACCTGAGAGGAAAATTGATTACACTCAACTTTCACATTCTACCATGACAATTCATGCAATCAAAATTACATGCCTAAACTTACAAGTAAACACATTTGCTACTCAGGCGTTTCACATGTTTCCATGCTTTAACTTTGGCTAACTTGATTTATTCATGATTGTGGTGGCAACTATAGCAGCTGAGTTCATGTATGCAATGACCATGTTCAGTCCCCAGACACCATGGAGTAATTTTAATTGCAGAACTCTAAGATTCAGACCTTTCATTTGGTTGGTTCTTTTAAAAATCTATAAGAGTTGTCACTAATTATCCATATTGTTAAGACAGGCCTATTTCAGCAGTAAGTTCAAATTTCAGCTTCCACGAGTTCAGCCATGTCCTGAGCTGCTCCAACATTTTAGTTATTTATATCAACAGCCTCACTCCTGTGTACAATTATTGTGTAAGTTTTTTCACTGTGTCTATTAAACAAGGTAGAGTGAGTGATTCACCCTGAACACAGTTACTCTGCCCCAGGTGTAGTCCGATGTTGACTGGACAGAGCCTGTTATCTCTCATCATTACCTTTTTGTAATGGGAACTGTGAGACCTCAAACCAACTGCCTCTAATGAGAAACCAGGCTTTGAGAGGGATAATATTGGTACAACTTAAAATCGCTGATGATTAAATCATCATCCCTATATAAACTAGAACCATTTCTCTCTTCAGCTGAACTCTGTGAACAATGAAGTTTTATGGATGAGTTATTTATTAAGCCAGACTATGCAACTTCAGTGTAAGTCATGAAAAACATACCTGCATGGGAGCTCATGATAAGCACGGGGAACAATGAGACCAAGAATCATGTATTCCCAGTAGTTACTTTCCTGATATTAAGCTTTAAGTGCATTATAGCAATTTGTTCTAGGAAAAGTTATTATTTCTTGAAGGCATCCATGCGGTTTCAGAAAGAGAAGCAACCTATGTAGAGATGAGAATGGAAAGTTGTACAAATTTGTAGGCAGCCCTGTTTACAGTTGCAAAGTAGTACGACTAGCACCTGACAATGTAAGCAGCTGGCTTCCAGCGTGGCCAGCTCAGCTAAAACTGTTAAACAATCCTTTGTGCATGCGTAGGCCTCGTGCCCTCCAGAGCGGGCTTATGCTAAATGAGGTATTGGCAGCTTAACCTATCTGAGAGAACACGTCACCCAGCCCGCCTTGGGCAGTTATATAAAGCACTCATTTCTGCTGCTGAGGGCCCGTCCCCGTCCCCATCCTGTCCCCGTCCAGTCCCTGTCCATAAGTCAAGAGTCGTTCCTGCAATAAAGCTGACTGAGAAGGATCCAACCATGTCATGTCTTACTTGCTGGTCAAGGCGGACGCGACACAAATTGACTTTGTCAACTTGGATCACACACAGGGAATCTAAGCACAGGTAATTTATTGTAGGTATATTTAAACACGATAGGATTTGGAAAAGATTCTCCAGGAAACACTGATATCCATAATTATTCCCTATCCAAGTGCACAATGAAGCTTAAGGTTTGACTATTTAGATAGCATTTTATGAAATTCTGATGACTATGAGGGTGGGTTCTACAACTAAACGGTCTAGAGTCTAATGTGGTCTCGAACCAACAGCATAGAGGTCAGCAGGCCATAAAGTACATGTGACATCTGCTCTAATGGTGGGTAATGGTGTGGGAGGGAGAAGACTAGGACAATCATTTTGGGGAATTAGGGTTAGGTCTGTCCCTAGAGAACACAGAAATGACACCAGGTTGTTAAGAACCTCGACTCTCAGCTTTCTGAAGGTTGTGCAGCTATTTGATTTTATATTCTCCATTGAGGAGATATACTTGTATGATTAAAATTCCTAGATTTCTTTGTGCTTCTCTGTGAGTTCAGGGACCTTGGGCCATCTACAATTTGTATGTCATTGGCATCAGTAATATTGCTAAATATTTGTCAGGATTTAGTAAATGAGACACTTCTGGCTATGTGCAGAGGCAGAGGTACAGGTGCAGTGATGGGTGTTTCCTGACTGTGCATTTTTTTTTTTTTTTGGTTGACTATATTTTTAAAACCAGGAAAAATTTTTCCCCTATGTCAGTTGATCCTTTTTTCAGATGAACAAAAATTTTTGACTGCAGTTTTTTTTTTTAAAATCTTTTGGGCTTCCCCCCTGGATCTGCTGCAAAAAAAGAAATACACAATTTTGATGCTCTCCCTTCTCTCTCCTCTGTTATCAAGGGAAAATAGTATCTCCCCCTTGTATCCAAAAATTTTGCTGGGAAGTAGAATCCAATGTAAATAAAACCAAACAAATGGAAGTCTTGTATGAAAAAATTTAAAATCTTTGGGAAAAAGGAAATTGAAAAAAGATTCCAGAAGATGGAAAGACTTCATGCTTTTTTTGGGTTAGAGAAGTTTTACAAAAGTAAAAAAAAGGGCCCCCTACTGAAATCAATTTTTAAAGATTTATGCAAACTCTACTA